>JABWTJ010000622.1:429230-521112 GCA_016801875.1 Solanum sitiens | reverse complement strand
TAGGGGATCGGAGTGTCACGTTCCGACACATAGTATTAGGGGATCGGGTGTCACGAACCGACACGTAGAAGTAGGGGATCGGAGTGTCATGTTCCGACACATAGTATTAGGGGATCGGGTGTCACGAACCGACACGTAGAAGTAGGGGATCGGAGTGTCACGTTCCGACACATAGAATTAGGGGATCGGAGTGTCACGTTCCGACACATAGTAGTAGGGGATCGGAGTGTCACGTACCGACACAAGAGGAAGAAAGATAATGAATCTTGAGAGATGTTTATATACTCAATGTAATGAACCTAATTTCCCAAATGAGTGTGGTATTGAGGCTTGAGTCCTCATGGATGAACTTGGTAGTACTTATTGATGATTATAGTACTTGTTGCTACATGTGAGTATTGTAGTTGATTTATGATATGAACTGATATATACTGTTTTCTATTTTGAGTTGGCCGATGATACCTACTCAGTACTTGTGTTTTGTACTGACCCCCTACTTGTTGTTTCTTTCTTTGTTATTTGGGGAATGCAGCAAACGTACCGTCGTCTTCAACTCAGCAGCAATTCTAGCCAGTCTTCACTACACCGGATTTCAGGGTGAGCTAATGCTTCTAGCTTGGACTGGATCTTCTCTTCAATGTCTTGATGCCTTGAACTTCCGGCATGGACTAGCCTTTTATTTATTTTAGCTTCTTAGATACTTTTAGATTAGTAACTTGAGGATAGATGTTCTTGTGATGATGACTTCCAGATTTTGGGGATAATGAGTTATAAATTTTAGAAGTTATTTAATTGATTTCGTTAATGAGTTTTAAGTCTTCCGCTTTGTATTTTGTTCAATATGTTGGGGTTTAGATTGGTTGGTTCGCTCACATAGTAGGATAAGTGTGGGTGCCACTCGCGGCTCGATTTTGGGTCGTGACAGCTCAAAAGCATAGTCTGCATGATGCTGTAGCAAGTCTTGTAGATGCCTCTTTGTACAGAATGATAGTAGGGAGCCTTCAATATTTGACCCTCAAAAAACCTGATATCACTCATACTGTAAATTTAGCAAGCCAGTTTCTGCAAAGTTCAAACATTGAACATATTCAAGGGGTAAAAAGGATTCTCAAAGTACATCAAAGGTACACTACACTTTGGCCTAAGAATTATTTCCCAATTACCATGTATGTTGTTTGTCTACTCTGATACTGATTGGGGAGGTTGTACCACTATTAGGAGATCAACTACAGTCTATAGCATCTACTAGGTGCAAATTGTATTTTTTGGACCTCCAAGAAATAAACTATAGTAGCCCGATTGAGTGCTGAAGCTGAGTATATAGCACTAGCCTCCACTGCCGTAGAAATGATTTTGTATCTTCTTCATGACCTTGGAGTGTTCCTTCAATCTATTCCTACGTTGTATTGTGATTATAACATGAGTGCCTTGTACATGACAATTACTGATATAGCTATGCATGTTAGAACCAAACATGTATTAATGGACTATCATTTTGTTCATGAGAAAGTGGTCATGAGACAACTTCTTACTCAGTTTGTGAAGTCTAAGATCAGCTAGCTGATATTTATACCAAAGTCTTAACAAAACAGGTTTTCTTTGATTTCGCAGCAAGTTAGGAGTTATAGTTCCTCTAGTCACTAGCTAGAGGGGTAGTGTTGTAATAAGCTTGAAGACTGATGGAACATGTCAAATGAATAGTAGACCGATGAACATCTTGAAGGAGCAGATTCATCGAAGCAGACTAACAAGTTAGAGTTGGTGTCATACTAGGACTAGACTACTAAATCCTAAGTTATGTACGACTAAGCTACTGTATATTGTAGGAGTCGACTAGGATAAGGTATTTAAGTTATAATACAATAATACTCATGTAAATAATTGTGTTGTAGTAGGATTCATAGTATAACTAGAATATGACTCTTCTCCTATATGAGGAGCTTGTGACTCAACATTATTTTTATCAATACATCCTCGATTTCTCCATAGTTACGTGAGATTTCTACAATAATATATCTATAGCTATAAAATTTAAGCTATGAATTCCAAAATCATAGCTATTACGTAGTAATAGCCACAAAATTTTGAACACCATAGCTATCTATAAATTCATAAAATTTCTTAGCCACAAATATCAAATTGATGAAGCTAATTCATGATTATTTTTGCTATGATTATTAATAATTGTGGCATTAATTGTCTAAGTAGCTACAAGTTTGTTGCTATGATAAAAATTTATAGTTGGATAGTATGTTTTTGCTATGCGATAAATATTATTGTGGCAATATTAACCTTTTAACCACAATAAATTATTTGAAATAAAATATTGTAGCTATATAAAATATTTTGCTTGAACTTGTTAAAGCCCAATTTTGACTGACCTTTTACCATTTTTAGGATTGCTATTCGATTAAATACGTATTTTTAAAATTTATTTTAAATTTAGAATTTTAGTTGATTTTGCATGAAAATTATATAATTTAGTATGTTTACTTTCTGAAATTATTGTAAATATTATTAAAATATTTTAAAATTAATAAATTTTGAAATAATTACTTCATTCAAATGTTTTAAATATTAAGTGATTTTCAATTATATAAAAAGTAGGTAATTTACCCACGCTTCACGCGGGCATAATTTATATTTCTAACCTTTTGAATAACCTTTCCAATAATCGCTTTTATAAAGAAAAAAAAAGTAAATTGTTGTAGATTCTTAGAACATTTCTACAGAAACTAAATGATTTGACGTTATCACATATCTCAAGAATTGTAAATAGATAAATAATGATTAAAAATATCTTGAAAATCTAATTATTTTTATCTTTTACATAACTTATCATATTATATGTTTGATGATATAATTGTCTTGTTAAAACTGAGTGATGTTTTTATGTAGCGATTAAATATCACTTTTTCTATTTATTTTTTTGTACATGAAAAATATAGAATCTTATAATTTTATGGTTAGAATAACTCCTTGTGTAAACATATTTATGTGAAAAATTTCGATAATCAATATTAGTTATAAATAAATTAAGATCATTTAAAAATGTACAATGCAATAACATAAATAATTTTTTAAAAGACAATCTACATGTCTGAGGTCAAATGTTCACCACTTTTCGTTATCATTAATTTATTACTCTAACGAAAACTTATAGAAGGAAAAATAAATTTGGAACAACAACAAGATTATATTGTTGACCCTTATATAAATTCATTTTTCATTAAACTGCGGAAGACCCTTCCGGATGCTTCATGAATGAAACTTTATGACTTATTCAGGAATTTTTACGTATGCTTGTTGCATTATGGAAGTACAAATAGATCAAAATGTTGGATTCTAGACTCATGTTAAAAAAATATTCTCGAAAATTCAAAAAATTAAAAATGAGTCTAACCTTGGTAATTCAAACACTCAGCAATGGCTTGAGATATGAAGGACAATAAATCTATGTTAATAGACATATGTTTTGTAGATTAAGATATTAATTTTATTTAGAGTAGGTTTTGTTTCATATTCTTCAAATTAATCTTGAAGAAAATAGTCATAAATACAACAAAAATATTTAAAAGAGCCGAATGAAAAGGAAAAATAAGGAAAACATTAAAAGGACTAAAATCGTTATCATAGTCAGATTATATACATACAAATCCAAAAAAATCAATATAATTGTAAGGAGACAACATAACAGCGAGAAAAACATACATTAAAGGGAGTAAACTATAGGATATTCAATGATGATAACAAATCATTATAACCAGAAAAGTTCCTATCTTTTGAAATAACATACCTCAAAAAGCTGACTAACATTTCAATAAACTTTCAATCCTTAAAGTAATCATAATATCCATTGATAAAATTAAGTAATAATAGATAACAACATAAAAAAAAAAAATGGGCATGCATAGTTATTAACTCTCAGAGGATTTTCTGAAGGACACAAAATCACATCCTTGTATGTGAAGGAATAACGTTGTTGATGAAGAAATCTGAGATTTGAAAAGGCTTTTTTAATGTACATCCAACAATTTCAGTAGAGAAAACTTGCTTGAATGTTCAATTGACATTTGTTATTTAATCTGTACTAACAAATACTTATAACAATAACTTTACGTAAACATAAATAACAAAGTTTAAAGTATATACTCAAACAACAATCAATAAAATAAGCATAAACTAATGATTGTAAAAAATATACCCGGATATGCAACATTGAAATGAAACATAATGATACAAATAGAGCCCATTGAATGCACATTGTAGTTCTCTATTTATAGACAACAAATGCTACTTGTAAAAAAATGATTAATGTGTCTTATCAAAAAGGGCACAATTCTTTGGAAAAGTTACAACCTTTCAGAAAGGCAACAACATTTCGTAAAAGTCGCGACTCTTCATAAAAGTGGCAACTTTTCATGAAAAAAGTTACAACATATTCTAAAAGTCACAACTTTTCATTAAAGATGAAGGCTAGTTTTGGAAAAAAAAATTTAAAGAGAATCCTTTCTTGTGGTATCGCCACATAGTTGGTCCGAAGGTTCATTTTAATATAAATATATGATATTTTAATATATGTAGTATTTTAATTTAAATAACAATTCCTAAAAAAAATTCAAAATTATTTAAAAATTAGCGTTTTATTCCAATTTATTTCAATTCTAGTCACTCCAATTTATTTGAATCCTAACCCTTCATCTCTTATGAAATCAACGGTTGAGATTAAATTCTTCTTTTCCCTATTTTTAAACTATCAAAAAATCTAAACCTAAAACCTCGTCTTCTTATTCTCTCCTCCTACCTGCCTTCCCCTTCGCTCTTCTTTTCCTCTTCTCCTCTCCAGCGAGCTGCCACGCAGCTCCGACCAGCGGCGACCAGTGAGAGAGGGCAGCGAAATTCCTGCGAGATGCTCCAGGCGGCGCCGCCCCTTCCCCCTTTTCTGCTTCCCTCTCAGATCTCTCCTCCCTCCTCTTCTCCTTGTCCTTTTTTTCTCTCTTTCTTTGCAGGACCACCAGGCAGCAGGCTCCGGCGAAGAACAACGACCAGCAGCAACGAGCCAACGCCAGCAACAACAACCAGACGCTGCCTCATCTCAATCTCAGGCGAGTATCTATAAAAGCCAGCTCCGACCAGCAGAAATTCGACGATTCCTCTTTTCCGACGAGGACGGACAACATACTCCGGCGAGCATTTTGAGGTTTTGAGACAGATCTTGAACAGATCCGTCCAGGTAAGTTTCTTTTATTAATTTCAACTTTTTTTTCTTTTATATTTCTGAATTTTAAGATATTGTGAGTTATTTGGGTAGCTCCATCTTGTTGATTCTTAGAAAACTAGTCTAGGCTTTGATTTCTCCATTGTTGCTTGTTTGTTCTTGTGGTGATCTTTTTTCAAATAAAGAAGACAAATAAGAATAATCAACCTAAGAAAAAAATGAACAAAGCAGACACGGATAGTTTATTTCCTTAACATGAGAGAACCAAATAAGCCAAATATATGCATACGACAAATCTATTAAGCACAAGTGAACTTATAAACCCTAACTTGTAAACGATACATTTTATTACTAAACCTAAATGCAATTTGACAGCCCGCCTCAGTACTTGTTAGGTTATTCCAGGGACTTACCAACATTTGACAGACAAGACAAATGTACTCTAATTAATGCAACACTTGAAGAAAATAATGCTTTTATATATGGTAATAACTAATCTCTCCATAACTTGTGTAGGAGTCTTCCGTTGTTCGCAGACGAGAAAGACGAGCGAGGGAGAAACAGACAGTCTCCATGGTTTCACCAAGTAAGCATCGCAAACCCCAAATGGTAATTCTTGAAAAATATTTGTTGTATGTATGATTTCATTTTGTTATTTGTTGTATTTAGTATTGGAATGAAACATAGCAGAGAGGATTTACTACTCCTGTGGTCTACCCCATCTATTTAGTTGTTTGTTTCACATTATTTCGTTATTGTTTTTTCCCCATATGTGTATTCCTTTTTCAAACTATTTGGCGTGCTTTATTTATGTAGAGTTGTTTATCAACAAGTCGGGGGTAAGATATATTTATACTTTATCCCATCTTGCGAGATTTTACTGGGTATCGTTGTTGTTGTTGTTGTTATGGTCTACCCGAACTATTTGGGATTAATGTGTACATAATAGGAGTAGAACTTTTCCAAGATTGTCACTAGATTATTAAAAAAATCATTTTTTCAGCTTATATTTTGTATATTTACAACCCCTTTTACGTATATAGTTGCTGCATTAAAGGGAATCATTTCAAAGCTTTTTTTGTGCGTTTTAAGTTTTCAGTTAATCTGTGCGCTTGATTAATAAAGTAATCCATGTTTCCAATGTGTACTAAGTCTATTCATTAAAGCATCTTTAGGTCATTCTCCTTGAAATTTTGATGATTGTTGACAAGTGCAACTTGCTATTTACCTTAGTATCTTTGAGTTCCCTATCTAAGTGCTTCTCGGCAAATTATAGATTTATCGAACCTGATTCTTTTTATGAGATTTTGATTCCTCTCTTTCATAAACAACCTTTTTATTTCCACGAAATAGTGGTAAGATTTGCATACCCTCCACATTCTTCGTACTCTACTAAGTGGGATTTCACTAGGTATGTTGTTGATGATGATTATATTTTCATAAGGGAACAGATGGAAAAGCTCCTTCTAGTGTTGATAGTTTTATATAAATAAATTTTAAGGTGGAAAGCTCTAATCTTAAAAATTGAATTACCATCTTGCCGCTCTACTAAATTAAGAATTTAATAAAATAATAGTATTTTAATCATCTAAAGATTGAATTATATAAAATTATAAATACATCTTCCTCATATTAAAAAAATGTAATTGACCTAAATTTAGAATGAATAATTGTCATCCAAAAATAGAAATGAGAAACAACCTAGATATGAGCGATTTCTCTCGTAAGGAAGTTGTCAAATAACTAAAAATTCAAAGTTCCTCTTTATCCTATAAAGATCGTGATTTTTTGAACGAACAAGAATGAATCATAGTTTGGTCCTAAAGGAGGTAACGGAAAGAACCCGACTTAACACAAATATAATTGAATTGGTTGGAAAATAAATAATGAATATTAAATAGTAATAATATAAAAACTAATATGTTCATGTGTAATTTTACCATTTCCTTGTATTGCTAGCATATAACCTTCTCTTCCGTGAACTTCATCAAAATGATAGAGTAGTGTCAACATGAGGAAATAATTTGCTACACACTCGATGCAATTAAATTAGTACAAATCATCGTTATGTTTCTCTTAACTAAACTGAATTAATATATTATTCAGCTTACTTAAGAGAAAATATAATATATACTAATACTAATTTAATTGCATGTCAAGTGTGTGACAAAATATCTCTTTATGTAGTACCACACACTACTTTATCATTTTGATCAAGTTTATGGAAGACAATGTTATATGTTAACAATACAACAAAATGTTTTAAAATCATGAATGAATATGTTAGTTTATATAGTATTATTATTTGATATTCATTATTTATTCGCTGACAAATTTAAATTTGCGTTAAGTAAATTTTATTTTGTTACCCCTTTAGGACCGTCTATAATTCATTGATTCAAATTTTAGTTCAATCAGAAAATCACCATATTAATAAGAGGACCTTTGAATTTTTAGTTTGCTTAAAAACTTTCTTTCAAAGGAAAGTGGTCCTATCCGGGGTGTTTCTCCCTTCTAATTTTCGATGGCAATTCATTCTAAATTAAGGCAAATCAACTTTTTTTTATATGAGGAAGATGAACTTTGAATCATTAGTTTAAGTAAAACTTCCTTAACAGGGTAACGATCTAACCAAAATGAAATAAAGTTATGTTGGAGTTGTTCACTGGTAGCATAGTTATGATGTTGAGCTAACCCCGAGATGCGTACCCGACCTAAGATCACCAGTGACCCCAAGCTAACTTTGTTGGTATACATAAACATACTATGATAACCGAAATGAAATAATACTGAGCGTAAGCTTTATGAAAACTGAAAGTGATTGGGAATACCCATTCTAAAACTGAATATATAAGAAAACTAAGAGTTTTAACACAACTTAAAGTCAAACTCAAATGAAATAAAGTTAAATCTAGCTAATGTCTGAAATAAGCCTAACTGACTAGAAATGCTAGGACATGCTCCAGCTAGACTGAAAATAAAAATTAAAAACGAAGGGAAATAATCATGTCACTTGTCCTCGAAGGATGAGGACTCACCACTGTAACTGTTGAACTGAAGATCGGGAACCGGTCTAAACGTGATCTGAAAGCTTAGAACTTGAACCTACATCACTAGAAGATGTAGCGCAGAGTATGCGTTAATACTTGAAACGTCTAGCACATCGATATGTGGTACTCACTTGTCCACAAGTCATGCCATTCGTTGATTGATTATTTATGGCAAATCAGTTTACATTATTCTATTTGATCTTACATTGTTTTTGGTCTATAGTTAAGATTTATGTATATTTTTTAGTTTGGACTCATTGTAGTTATTAAGTTGTTATAAACTTGCTCATATAATTTTACACTTTTGGGAACTGATTTGCAGACATAGAAAATATGGTCCAGTGTCAACAAAGGTATCCTCATAATTTTGTAGTGATTTAATGCGTTTCATATATCAGTGTTCCTTGGTTCATTTATGTTTTAGTTTCTGAGTATTTGTGGATGAGTTCATGAGTGATGAGTCATTGTGGACGGAATTCTCTCATTAAGAGTATTACTATGGGAGTGCCTATAGCTGCTTGGCTTACGCACTCTGATCAATCAATGACTGGTTTCTTGGTAACAGACAGATGGTGATTGCATCCATTATGCGGAATTTGGTGAGGAAGTTGATGACATCACATGATAGAGTTGTGAATTATGTGTTGGATTTATGCATCTATTTGTTGTATGTATGTATTTTCTATGCTAAATTTGGTGAAGGAGGAAGAAAGCTGCAGGTCTCTAGTCTCTATTGTTGGAATTAATGCATCAATGTTTAGTCTTTCGAAATTGTCTCTTAGTTTTTCAAGAAGTCTCTTTAGAATTTCGTAGTACATGTATCTAGTAAATTGTGATACATGTATTTAGTTATTTGTGCAAGACTTTTTATTTTCTATTTAGAGTAGTATAAATAGTGATGTAGTTGATGATTGTAATCATCTCAAGTGACCTTAAGTAGCCTAAAACTTGAGCATTCTCTAAAGACACTATTTCCTTCCATATTGCTTATAAATTGGTATCAGAGCAGATTTTCGTTCTTAATTTGGGGTTAGGTGAAGAAAAAATATGGCATCCAAAACAAACGAAGGTGCTTATTCTTCAATTGTTCTTACTCCATTTTTTATGGAATTGATTTTGAATACTGGAAGATAAGAATGAAAACACATTTGAAAGTTGAAGGTTTGAGAACTATTGTTGCAAATGGCTTTGAAGAGCCAGACAATGATGGTGATCTTATAGCAGCAGAGATGAAAAATCTTGAGGCTAAGTATCATCAAGATGCAAAATCCTTGAGCAAAATCCAAATGGGAGTCTCAAGAGCATATTTTACAAAAATTGCTACTTGTGAGACTGCAAAGGAAGCTTGACATTCTCTGGAAACTAAGGTGTATGGTGACGAAAAGGTACGCACTATAAATCTTCAAACTCTTAGAAGAGAGTTTCAAAATTTGAAAATGATAAAATTTAAAAATATTGATGAATATTGCACAAGAGTCATGAATATTGTTAATGAAATGAGAAATCGTGGTGATACAATTTCTGACCAACAAGATGTGAAAAAATTTCTAATTAGTGTCACAGAAAAGTATGAGTACATTGTTGCTATCACTGAGGAGACGAAAGATCTTTCTAAGCTTTACATCAAAAAGTCAGAAGCATTTGCTACATTCAAGAAATTTAAAGCCCTTTTTGAGAAGCAAAAAGGTTGCAGCATCAAAACCATTCGCAGTGATAGAGGAGGTGAATACACAAGTCGAGAATTTAAAGAATATTGCAAAAATGAAGGCATTCAGAAGCAACTTATAGCAGGGTGTACTCCTCAACAAAATGGTGTATCTAAAAGAAGAAATAGAACAATTGTTGAAATGACCAGAACTATGATGAATGAGATAGGGCTGCCAAAATATTTTTGGGCAGAAGCAGTGCATACAACATTTCACATCCTTAACAGGTGTCCAACAAAGGCACTAAAGGACAAGACACCATTTGAAGCTTGGCGTGGAATTAAACCTTTTGTAAGTCATTTTAAAATTTTTGGGTGTATTTGTTATGCTCATGTACCTGCTGGGAAAAGAACAAAATTGGATGAAAAAAGTCAAAAATATATCTTTCTTGGTTATAGTGATGTGACAAAAGGATATAGGCTTCTCGATGTCAAAACTAACAAACTTGTTATTAGTAGAGATGTCATTTTTGATGGAAAAATAACATGGAATTGGGAGGATAAAAAGATAGAGAATACTGCTATCATATCTTCAAATCAAGAAGAGGATGAGAAGGATGGAGATGTCTCTCAAGGGGGAGAAATCCCAGATTCAGATGATAAAGAACCGCTTCCAAGAGGAACAAAAATGTTGAGTGACATTTATCAAAGATGTAACTCTGCCGGTGTTGAGCTAGAAAATTATGAAGAAGCAATAAAGCATGATGTTTGGAAGAAAACCATGGAGAAGAAATTCGGATGACTTAAAAAAATAATACTTGGGAGCTTGTGGCTATGCCCAAAGAAAGAGAAGTTGTAAGTCTAAAATGGATTTACGAAATCAAACTCAATCAGGAAGGAGATATTCAAAAGAACAAAGCAAGGTTGGTTGCTAGAGGCTTCACGCAAAAACCAGGTATTGATTTTTATGAAACTTTCTCTCCAGTTGCTCGTCTTGAGACAATTAGAACTGTAATTGATGTTGCTGCACAAAAGAAATGGAAGATATTTCAACTTGATGTTAAATCTGCATTTATGAATGGTAAACTTGATGAAGAGATTTATGTTGAGCAACCTCAAGGATTTTTTGTTCAAGGGAGAAGAGAGAAGGTGTACATGCTAAAAAAATCTCTTTATGGGCTGAAGCAAGCTCAAACAGCCTAGTACAATGAAATTGATACATATTTTCTAAAAAATAATTTTCAGAGAAGTAAAAGTGAAGCCACTTTGTATGTGAACAAATAAAATGGCAACATTATCATTGTTTGTCTCTATGTGGATGATCTGCTCTTTACAGGAAATGATGTACAGATGATACAAAAATTCAAGCAGGATATGATGCAAGCCTATGAAATGAGTGATCTTTGGTTGCTAAATTATTTTTTGGGCATCGAAGTTTCTCAAGTGAAAGAAGGAATTTTTATTTCTCAAAAGAAGTATACTAAAAGTATTCTTCAAAAATTCAAAATGATGGATTGCAGGTCTGTGGCCATACCATTAGCAGCAAATGAGAAGTTTAGAAAAGATGATGGAAAAAAGAAAGCTAATAGCTCACTTTATAGGAGCTTGATTGGAAGTTTGCTATATCTTACTTCAACAAGGCCAGATATTATGTTTGCTGCTAGTTTATTATCCCGATTCATGCAAGAACCAAGCCAAGTGCATTTTGGAGCTACAAATTAAAGCGTATTCTACGCTACTTGCAAGAAACAATGGATTATGGGATAACGTACAAATTCGGTGGAGATTTGAACTTAATTGGTTAGATGACATGAAGAGTACTTCTGGTTATGATTTCTTATTTGGATAAAGTATTTGTTCTGGGTTATCAAAAAAACAAAGTGTTGTTGCTTAATCCACTGTCGAAGCAGAATATGTTTCAGCATCGAAGGCTACTTCTCAAGCTATTTGGCTTAGGAGAATATTTGAAGACATTGGTGAAAAACAAAAAAAGAGGGATTGTTCTGTATTGTGATAACAAATCAGCAATTGCAATTGCCAAGAATCCAGTCAGCCATGAAAGATCAAAGCATATTTCCTTCAAGTATCATTTTATCCGAGAAGCACAAGAGAAAGGCGAAATTCAGTTGCATTATTGTCAGACAGGAGAACAACTTGCTGACATCTTCACCAAATCACTTCCTAGAGAAAAAATTTGCTATCTTCAAGAACGCATTGGAGTTATCAAGCAAATGCATTAAGGAGGAGTGTTGGAATTAATGCATCAATGTTTAGTCTTCTGAAATTGTCTCTTAGCTTTTCAAGAAGTCTCTTTAGAATTTCGTAGTACATGTATCTAGTGATACATGTATTTAGTTATTTGTGCAAGATTTTTTGTTTTCTATTTTGAGTAGTATAAATAATAATGTAGTTGATGATTGTAATCATATCAAGTGGCCTTAAGTAGCCTATAATAAACTTGAGCATTCTCTAAAGATACTATTTCCTTCCATATTTCCTACATCTACGAGCAATTCTCGTTCTTGCGATGATAGTATGTTTAACTAATAAGTAATTGGCTATACATGTGTATATTTACAACTTATTTAATATGTATGCATAGATGCCGAAGCAAAACCAGTATAAAAATGATGTGCTTTGTTAAGTATATTCTCACCTAGTTACTAATGTTTTACAATTTAAAATTTTCAGATGACGATGGAAAAAGCTGTTGATCGAGGCAGAATGTGGATTGAGACTCATAGGAGAAAAGATAGAAGTTATGTAACTGAGGTGGCTAAGGAGATTGGGGTAAGTATTCTTTTTGTAGACAATTACTCGAGTAGATGTTTATAGTAGTGCACAAATTGGGATCTTGTTCAATTTGGCTTAATAATGACATGACGCTAGATAAGAAGGTAGTGGAATAGTAGGTAGCTTAGTATTGTCGTACATTTAGGTGGGAGAGGCAGAGGCTAGTCTCCTCTGTGTATCTTCTTTGTATCCGATAGTAATATTTAGTATTTACCTAGTATCCTATTAAATAGTCATAGAATCCATTGAGACATAGAAGATGAACAATTTTATAAATCCGGCATACAATCCACTGAGACATAAAAAATGTCAATGTGTGCGTGTCCGAACTTCTAAAAATAGTCTATTTTTAGAGAATTCAACATGGATGCGACATAAAAAGTAAAGAGTCCGCACAACTTAGATATAAATGAAATATAAGTATTTACTATTTTGTAAACTAAATGGTCGAATAGTAATCTTGATTACTTTTTCTTTTTGTATTGCTGAGTAATGCAGTTCTAACTAAAATTCGTTTCCAAAAGCATATAATACATCTTCCTCATATAAATAAAAGTAATTTTCCTCGATTTAGAATGAAATCCCACCCAAAAATAGAAGCGAGAAACACCATAGATAAGAGCGTTTTCTCTTGTAAGGAAGTTTTTCAGACAAACTAAAAATTGAAAGTTCCTCTCCCTCCTATCAAGAGGTGATTTTCTGATTGAACGAGAATGGATCATAGCCGGTCCTAAAAAGAGGTATCAAAAAAATCGACTTAACACAATACAAATTAGTTAAAAAATAAATAATGAATATCAAATTATTATATCAAATAGTAATAATATATAAACTAATATGTTCATGTGTGATTTTAGCATTTCGTTGTATTGCTAGTATAGGCCAAATCAATTGGTGACCCCCTAAACTTGGCACCAATTTTCACTTAGACACTTCAATTAGGCAATGTTCATTTTAGACACCTCATGAATGGTTATGTTGTGTCATTTTGACCCTTTTCTGACAATAAACAAAGAACTAAAGGAGAGTGTAATACACTTGTTGATGACGTGACAAAAATCAATTAAATAATTACATGTGTTATTTTCAGTTTAAAATAATAATAAAATCTATTTAGTAAATAAATTAAAAATATTATTCTAAGAAAATCTCTTATTTCATTACACTCAAAATCTCTTTTGTGCTTTTTTTCTAAAAAAATTCTTTTCTTTTACTATTATTCATATTTATTTATCTTCTTTCTTTTTAGTATTGTTTTGGAAAGAAAAGAGGGAGAGGAAGAAAGAAAAAGAGAATAAATATGAAATATGGGTGTTGATATCCATTTTTCCGGCAAAAAAATGGAGGGAAGTGATGGTAGATTTAGATAAGTAATACAATGAAGAAGAAGAAAATGACTTAAAAATGAATTTGAATAAAAAAACTTGACCTTCATTGAAGGAATTTAAGCTTGAAAAAAAACTAGGGGTGGTGGCTTGAAAAATGGAGAAAAAGAAGAGAAAATAAAATTAAAAATGGCTAAATTAAGCCCTTCACGCGCTATTGTTGAGTGTATCACAATCACTTTGACATGTCAGCAAAAAGTGTCAAAATAACACGACAGAACCCTATATGACGTGTCTAAAATGAATATCGTCTAACTGAGGTGTCTAAGTGAAAATTGGTGCCAAGTTTAGGGGGACACCGATGAGTTTGGCCGCTAGTATAAAACCTTTTCTCCATGAACTTGATCAAAATGATAGAGTAGTGGCACCACATGAGGAAATATTTTACCACACACTCGACATGTAATTAAATTAGTATAAGTCATTGTTATGTTTTTCTTCATTAATCTGAATCATATATTATTATTATTTAAAGTGGGAAGCTCTTGATTTTGTGAAGTGGCAAAATGGTAATCCAACTTTAAAGATAAGAGTTTCCCACTTTAAATAATATATGATTCGACTTAATTAAGAGAAACATAACGGTAGCTTATACTAATTTAATTGCATGTCGAGTGTGGGGGAAAAAAAATCTCACGTTGTGCCACTAGTCTATCATTTTGATCAAGTTAATGGAAGACTTATATGGTAGCAATACAACGAAATGGTAAAATCATACATGAATAAATTAGTTTATATATTATTATTATTTGATATAATATTTTGATATTCAGTATTTATTTGTTGGTCAATATATATTAATGCCACGTCGATTCTTTTATACCTCTTTTAGGATAGACTATGATTCATCTTATTCGATCAGAAACCTACATCTTGATAGGAAAGAGTTTAATATTTTTATTTGTTTGAAAACTTCCTTACAAGAGAAAACACTCTTATCTTGGGTTTTTATTGTTTCTATTTTTGTGGCAATTCATTTTAAATAGAGGCAAATTACCTTTTTTTTATACGAGGAAGGTGAAGTTTCCAAAAGATTATAAATACATATTCCTCATATAGAAAATGTCACGCTCCGAGCTTCCCCTGAGACGCGGACACAACCTAGGATCACAAGTGACCCAAAGCTAACCTTGTTGGCAATTTGGCATACATAAACATACTATGATAACTGAAATGAGATAAAACTGAGGGTAAACTTTATCAAAATTGTAAGTGATGAATAATACCCATTCTAAAACTGAATATATAAGAAAACTAAGAGTTTTAAAACAACTGAAAGTCAAACTCAAACGAACTAAAGCTAAATCTAGCTATGTCTTGAATAAGCCTCTATTGACTAGAAATATGTTGGGTTTTAAAAGGTGTGAATGGAAAATAAAGAGTTGCGACTTTTATAAAGAGTTGTGACTTTTAAGAAAGGTTGCGACTTTTATGAAAAGTTGTGATTTTTATGAAAAGTTGCGACTTTTATGAAAAGTTGTGACTTTTATGGAAAGTTGTGACTTTTATGAAAGGTGACGACCTTTCCGAAAGATTGTGACTTTTCAAAGGTTTGTGAAAACCTTTTCGCACTACCCTTTGTTTTCTATAAATTGAGGGATTTCCTTTTATTTTAAACATAGAATTTATGGATTTCTTCTTCTACTACTAAATCTAGTATTCTAAGTGTAGTTTACTGCCGTTGAGTGGCTCGCTGACACCAGAGATTTTGGTATCTATACTCTGGTGATTGAGATCATTTTACCCTGGGAGGTCATATTCCAAATCAAACCTCGGATACTAGAGGGAAATAATTTCCTTAAGGGGACACTGTGAGTTCAGTAGACTTGATCTTTTTCCTATTAAATTTTTTCCAGATTCTAGTATGTGTTTTACAATTTTTAGATTTGTGAATTAATTTCAGTTCTTCTATTCTATTGTTTTTCACTAGTTCATCAAACTTGGTAACTTCGTGTTTCTGCAAAGTTTGTTGGAATCAGTAAGATTCTTTTGACACATATTAACTACAATTCATTTTAAGAAAAATATTTTGTATATTTTTTCTAATCTGTTTTTTATTCTAGTTTCGCTACTAGTTTTAATTTTCTAGTTGTGAAACTGTTCTTAAACTTTGTTGTCTCACAAAGATGTTCAAAGTTTTGCTCTGAGTATGTTTGGAATACAAGATGAACAACAATCTTAAGGAAATTATTATACTGTTAATATTTTTTGTATTCTACTGATTGAGAGAATCTGATCATGGAAGTAGAATATAAATGCATTACTTCTCCATAATTCGTTGCTTTGTTTAGCAAGGTCGAAGTGAGAATGTAACAGACAATTTTTGTGGTATTCCGTTTAAAGATTACCAGGTAACCTTCTTAGTAAATTGTCTAAGGAGGAAAATAGTTTCTAAGAGTAATCATCTTTGATATTATTTTATCATGTGTATCTTTGGAAAAAAAAAATCTGCAAACCATATGTTGTGGAATGAATTTTACTTGGCAAATATTGTTGCTTTTAAAATTCTTTAGTTTGTAAAAATGAGAGATGCATATTTTTGTTTGATAAAATAGTATGTCAAAATGTTATAGTTGGAAGACTATTTGATAAGAAGAATATTTCTATGTGATAAAGAATATGTGTTATTCTCTTTGGAGAGAAAAAAAAGACTTTTGTAGTTTTGTACTCCATGAGAAATGTTAGTGTGTCTGATTTTTGTAGATTAAAAACTTTTGTGGTTTTATACTCTGGATAAATTGGACTATGCAATTAGTTTGAAGAATATGAAAACTTCACATAATAAGTCAGTGTTGTACTTTCGATTTTCTATAAACTTCAATGTAATATAGAAATAAATTGTGCAATTTTTTTTGTCCTTATTGTTAGTATTTAAAATACTAAGTGGTATGTCTATTTATGATGGAGGAAAAATACCAGTGACTTAGAATTTGTGATTTTGTTTCTCTATGGAATGAAATTTGACATTGTGTAAACATTGTCAAAGAAAATTGCAACACTATAGTTCTTTCGTAGAATAATGTTTCCAACATTAAAATATGTGGAAAAACTATTTTCAAATACTTGAAACATACTTTTGAGATCACATTTGAAATGTGGGGGTTCTTTGCTTATGATTGGACTTGGTGTCTAATTTAACTTTCTAGCAAAAGATATGAAATTCAATGATACTTTTGTATTATGTTATATCCACAAAATTCTTGGAGTATATTTGGTATTGTAGTTGTTGAGTTTCTCTATTACTAGTATATAGTGTGACTAGTATGAAACAACCAAATTATATATATACTTGTTCAAAATAATTGTGTTCTTTTATGGAGAAAAAAAATCACTTAAAATGTTGTGATTTTTCATGAAAAGATATGTCTATTATAATGAAAGTATTTGCATAGACATGAATATTGGTGAATAATTATTTGTTATGTTTTTGTAAAAGTAACATTTGGACTATATTGCCTTTATTTAACCTGATAAACTTTGTTCATGGGTAGTGCTATAAAAATCAAATTGAAAGTTATGGAAAGGTCCTTCTGAAAAGGACATTTGACAAGGTGATGACTCTAAACAATGTTTGTATCACACAAAATTGTAAGAAATAGAAACAAAACATTAGTGAGGAAAAATCTACCTCGCGAAGAGCTTTTCGAACTGAATGTGTTTATTTGTTCTTACTTGCTTGAGTCAATGTCTGTGACATGAAAACTTGGGGCATGTCAATTACAAAACCTTGTAAGAAAACCTGATCAACTTAGAAGTTTTGTCTAACTTTGAGTGCAACAAATAAAAATGTCAAGTTTATGTGATATCTAAGTATGCTGAGCATTCTTATAAATCTGTTGAAAGGAATTTTAATCCCTTAAAATTGATTTACACTGACATTTGTGATATGAAGTCAATATCATCTCGTAGTGGGAAAAAGTATCTCGTTACTTTAATTGACAATTGCATTAAAAAGAAAACTATCTATTTGCTTAATGGTAAGGATGAAGCAATAGAAATGTCTAGTCAATGTAATATCGAAGTTGAATATCAGTTTGGAAAAAGATAAGAAGTGATAAGAATGGAGAGTATAAATCTCCTTGTGCAGAAATATGCTTGGAAAATGGAATTATCCATTAAACTACTGCGCTATTCACCTCAATCTAATGAAAAACCAAACATTGAAAGAAATGATGGATGCATTATTTATAAGTTCGGGTTTACCACAAAACTTTTGTGGAGGAACTATCCTTACTGCAAAAGGGAATAAAAAAAAAGATTTGTCTTTTGATAAAGAAAGCAATTTTGTTTGTTCAGGACACAATCTATTCCATATGAGAAGTGAAAAGGAAAGAAATCCAACTTGAAATATTTCAAAGTGTGGGGGTGTCTAGCCAAAGTCTAAGTTCCTATTCCTAAAAGGATTGAAATAGGACCTAAGACTGTGGACTGTAAAATTAGACTTGAGTAGTCTAGTGAAAGGTCTAAACGACCTTTGAAAGAACAAAAGGAGAATGTACTTAATAAGGAGATCAAGAGGCGTAGTAAATGTCAAGGGACATATACTTTCTTCAAATATGATTTTGTAACATTTCTTGTGTCTTATGTAGACTCATCCTTTTGGACAAATGGTGTCAATAGTGAGATTGGTTCAATCTTGAGCAATCCTATTGGAAGTTGGTTGATCTTCCTCCAGGAAATAAACTTTTGGGTTCAAAGTGAATCCTCAAAAGAAAAATGAAAGTGGATAGAATTGTTGACAAATATAGAGCAAGACTTTGTGTCAAAGGCTTTAGACAAAAATAAGGTTTTGATCTTGTTGATATATATACTCGTTAGTAACTAGAATTACATCCACTCGGATGCTAAATTATTAGTTGTGGTATATGACCTCCAAATTCATCAAATGAATGTGAAAAGAACTTTCTTAAATGTAGAATTGAAGGAAGAAATTTACATAGAACAACCCGAGGGTTTTGTCGTTCCTGGTAAATGAAAGAAAGTGTGCAAACTTGTTAAGTCACATTATGGACTAAAGCAAGCAACCAAACAATGACATAAGAAATTTGGCCAAAAACCATGTTGGCAAATGGATTAAGAATGATGGAAGTGATAAATGTTTTCACATTAAAATCATAAGGTCATTGTTTGTTTCTATATTGGTGATATGTTGATCATCAATAGAGACACTAATGACATAAATGCTACTAAACGTATACTAGAAAGCACTTTTGGAATGAAAAATATTGGAGTTGCTGATGCGATCTTAGATATAAGAATCCTTAGAACTCCATAATGTTTAGCATTTTCACTGTCTCATTGAATTGAAAAGGTACTTGACTTGTTCAAATATTTGGATGTAAATATTGTCAAGTCTCCAATAAATTTGAGCTTTGTATTTCAAAAGAGTGAAAACAAAAGTGACTCACAATTGGATTGTGCTATAGTATTGGGAAGTATGATGTATATCATGAAGTGTGCGCGATCAGATATAGCATTTGCTATTATAAACTGAGTCGGTTCCCAAGTGATCCCAAATAAACTCATTAGATGGCAATAAATAGAGTTTTGGAGTATTTAAAATTAATACTTAAGACTATGCCTTGCATTATAACAATATCCAACAGTATTGAAAGGATATAGTGATGCAAATTTGATCACTGAACAAATGAAGTAAAATCCACGAGTGGATATATACTTACTCTTGGTAGAGAAGCAGTCTCTTGGAAATATTTCAAAAGAGACATATATCGCTAGATCTATAATGATCTTTGAGCTAGGTGCTCAAGATAAAGTCGGTGAATAAGTTGAAAGACTCCGGAATTTCTTGATAGATATTCTTTTTTGGCCCAAACCATTGGCATTAGTATGTGTACACTTTGATAGTCAAGATGCAATAGGTAGGGCATGGAGCATGATGTATAAAGGAAAGTCTTGTCATATAGGACATAAAAATGATACCATTGGAAAACTACTCTCTAGTGGAATTATCAGAATTGACTGTGTAAAGTCAAAGAATAATGTGTCGGATCCACTTATAAAAAGGCCTAACTAGAGAGAAAGTTTAAAGATCATCTAAGGGAATGGATTTATGGCTTAGGACAAGTCATCATGGCGGTAACTCTATCTAGCAGACTGGAGATCCCAAGAGCTAGATTCAAGGAGAAAAACAAAGTCGTGACTGACGGTTCGGCATTGTCAACAAACTCAATCCGTTCTCATGATGAAGACAATGCTCAGGGATAAGAATACAACATTAAGGCTTGTTAATGAGTTAATAAAGCTTAATGGTTTTAATGATTTGCTAAGTTTGGGAGAGTTGACCAAATAGTGTATCTACGCGATAACACGGTTAGAAATCACCTATGTGAGTGTGAAGTGTAAGCCGCTTCAAAGAGGATGATTGTCAAAAGCCCATCTCTCTATACACTCATGAAACCAGGAGGTGTTCATGGCTGAAACGAACACAACCGTAAGAACCATAAATGGTAAAGACTTAATTGTGTGACATATGGTTGTATAGGTATACACCAAAGCTCGACGGTTCAAAGATATCGCATCTACCGATTGACTGAGTATATCCTATATATGTTCACTACAGAAAGTCCAAGGGGAAACCTACTTATCCAGATGCAATTAATTCTTCCTTGTAAAGTACACATAATTGTCCGTTTCTTTGTCTTAGAGTCATTCCCCATTCATGCGGGGGATTGTTGGATTTTAAAAGGTGTGAATGAAAAATGAAGAGTTGCGACTTTTATAAAGAGTTGTGACTTTTAAGAAAGGTTGCGACTTTTATGAAAAGTTGTGATTTTTATGAAAAGTTGCGACTTTTATGAAAAGTTGTGACTTTTATGGAAAGTTGTGACTTTTATGAAAGGTGACGACCTTTCCGAAAGATTGTGACTTTTCAAAGGTTTGTGACCTTTCTGGTAAGGCGCAATAAGAACCTTTTCGCACTACCCTTTATTTTCTATAAATTGAGGGATTTCCTTTTATTTTAAACATAGAATTTATGGATTTCTTCTTCTACTACTAAATCTAGTATTCTAAGTGTAGTTTACTGCCGTTGAGTGGCTCGCTGACACCAGAGATTTTGGTATCTATACTCTGGTGATTGAGATCATTTTACCCTGGGAGGTCATATTCCAAATCAAACCTCGGATACTAGAGGGAAATAATTTCCTTAAGGGGACACTGTGAGTTCAGTGGACTTGATCTTTTTCCTATTAAATTTTTTCCAGATTCTAGTATGTGTTTTACAATTTTTATATTTGTGTTTAGATTTGTGAATTAATTTCAGTTCTTCTATTCTATTATTTTTCACTAGTTCATCAAACTTGGTAATGTCGTGTTTCTGCAAAGTTTGTTGGAATCAGTAAGATTCTTTTGACACATATTAACTACAATTCTTTTTAAGAAAAATATTTCGTATATTTTTTCTAATCTATTTTTTATTCTAGTTTCGCTACTAGTTTTAATTTTCTAGTTGTGAAACTGTTCTTAAACTTTGTTGTCTCACAAAGATGTTCAAAGTTTTGCTCTGAGTATGTTTGGAATACAAGATGAACAACAAAATATTGGTATATGCCCCAGCTAGATCTAGCAAATACTCAAACTAAAGACTAAAAACAAAGGGAAATAATCATGTCACTTGTCCTCGAAGAATGAGGACTCACCACTGTAACTGATGAACTGAACATCGGGAACCGATCGATCTAAGCATGATCTGGAAGTTGAGAACCCAAACCTACATGAAGAGAAAATGTAGCACAAAGTATGTGTCAGTACTTGAAACGTCAAGCACATCGATACTCAATTGTCCGCAAGTCGTGCCATTCATTGAGTGAGTTTTTAAGGCAAACCAGCTTCCACCATTCTATTTTATGATCTTACATCGTTTTTGGTCTGTAGTTAAGATATGTTTAATTTTTAGTTTGGACTCATTGTAGTTTTTAAGTTGTTATAATTTTGTACTTTTGGAAACTGATTTGCAGACATAGAAAATATAGTTCAGTGCCAACAAAGGTATCCTCATAATTTTGTAGTGATTTAATGCATTTCATATATCAGTGTTTCTTGGTTTATTTATGTTTTAGTTTGTCACTTATAAAACTAGTAATGTTAGTTAGGAAGCTAGAAAAGTGACGAGTGTTTGTGTATGAGTTTCTGAGTGATGAGTCATCTGGACGGAGTTCTTGCATTAAGAATATTACTATGGGAGTGACTATAGCTGCTTGGTTTACGCACTCTGATCAATCAATGACTGCTTTCTTGGTAACAGACATGTTAAAAGTAGGCCTGAATGTGAGGGAGTGGCAGAAACGCGAGGAGATGGTGAATGCATCCACTATGCGGAACGTGGTGAGGAAGTTGATGATATCACAAGATAGAGTTGCGAATTATGTGTTGGATTTGTGCATCTATTTGTTGTATGTATGTATTATCTATGCTAAATTTGGTGGAGTAGGAAGAAAGCTGCAGGTCTCTAGTCTCTACGAGCAATACTAATTCTTGCGTTGATAGTATGTTTAACTAATAAGTAATTGGTTATATATGTGCAAATTTACAACTTATTTGATATGTATGCATAGATGACGAAGCAAAACCAGTTTACAAATTATGTGCTTTGATAGGTATATTCTCAAATGGCATAGGGAAAACCTGTTAATCAAGGCAGAATGTGGACTGAGACTCATAGGAGAAAAGATGGGGTAAGTATTCTTTCTGTAGACAATTACTCGAGTAGATGATTATAGTAGTGCACATTTTGGGATTTTTTTCTTTAACTCAATTTGGCTTAATTATGACCCTAGATAAGAAGGTTTGTTGGTCGAAGATTATGTAGTGGAATAGTAGGTAGCTTAGTATTGTCATACATTTATGTGGGAGACGCAGAGGCTAGTCTCTTCTGCTTTTCGTCTTTGTATATGGTAGTAATATTAGTATTTACCTAGTATCTTGTTAAATAGACATAGAATCCATTGAGACATCAGAAGATGAATAGTAGTATAAATCCGACATATAATCCATTGAGACATCAAAAATGTCAATATATATAGTATATTTTAGAGAATTCAACATAGATGCGACATAAAAAGTAAAGAGTCGGCTCAACTTAGGTATAACTGAAAGATAAGTATTAAGTATTTGGGTAAACTAGTGGTTGAATAGTAATAGCACATGGGTGAACACGAAAAAAGGATTGTTAGTGGGTCTTGTAATTAGTTTATCTTATTTATATACATCTTCATCATATTAAAAAATGTTATTTTCCTCGATTTAGAATGAAATCCCACCCAAAAATAGAAGCGAGAAACACCCTAGATAAGAGCATTTGCTCTTGTAAGGTAGTTTAGGACAAACTAAAATTCAAAGTTTCTTTCCCTCTTATCAAGGTGTGATATTTGATTGAAAAAGAATGAATCATAGCCGGTCTTAAACGAGGTAACAAAAAAGTTGACTTAACACAAATGTAAATTAGTTGACAAATAAATAATGAATATCAAATTATTATATCTAACCTTTTGAACAACTTTACAAATGATCGAATATCTAATTATTTTTATATTTTACATAATTATCATATTATATGTTTGATGATACAATTTTGTTGTAAAAGTTGAGTGATATTTTTATGTAGCGATTAATAATAACTTTTTAATATACATGAAAATATAGAATATGATAATTTCTCAAGACCCACGGGCCGGCCCTACCGATATTTCTCAAGACCCACAAATCAACAGTCTTATTCAGACCGGGCTAAAAAACTCTTTTCTCAAATGGGCTCCAAAAATCGTAGTCCAACCCTATTAAATCCCGGGCTAGGCCAGGCCGTCCCAACAGGCCTAGCCCATATTGACGGCTCTAACTTTATGGTTATCATAACTCCTTGTGTAAAAAAATTTATGTTAAAGTTTTTTATTATCAATATTATTTATAAATAAGTTATGTCCGTTAAAAACTATACCCCGCAACAACATAAATAATATTTTTAGAGACAATCTATTTGTCTGAGGTCAAATTTTCTCCACTTTTCGTTATTATTACTTTGTTATTCTAAGAAAAATTTATACAAGGAGAAAAAAATATTTTGAACAACAACAAAATAGTAGTGTTGCCCTTATAGAAATTCATTCTTCATTAAACTTTGGAAGGCCCTTCCGGATTCTTCATCAATGCAACTTTAGGACTTTTTAGGAATATTTATTTATGATTGTTACATTATGAAAGTACACATAAATTAAAATGTTGTATTGTAGACTCATGTTAAAGAAACATTCTTGAACATTAAAAGATTAAAAATGAGTCTAACCTAGATAATTCGAACGCTCAGCAATGACTTGGGACATGAAGGACAAAAAATCTATGTTAATAGACATATCTTTGTAGCTAAAAAAATTATTTTTATTTAGAGTAGGTTTTGTTTCATATTCTTCAAATTAAGCTTGACTGAAATAGTCATATATTACGTCAAAAATATTTGGAAGAGCTGAATGAGAAAGGACAAATACATTAAAAAGACGAAGATCTTTGTCATAATGAAATTATATACATATCAAACAAAAAATAATCAATGCAATTGTAAGGAGACAACAAAAGAGGGAGAAAAACATACATTAAGGAGAGTAAACTATGAGATATCCAATGATGATAACAAATAATTCAAACCAGAAAAGTTCTTTTGTTTTGAAATAAGATACCTCGAAACATTGACGAACACTTCAATCAACTTTCAATCTTTAAAGTACTCATAGTATCCACTAATAAATTTAATAAATATAGACAACAACATACAAATTTAAAAATCTGAGCATACATAATTATTAACTCTTGGAGGATTTTATAAAGAATACAAAATCACATCATTTCATCATTATTTGTGAAGGAATAACGTTGTTGATGAATAAATTTGAGATTTGTAAGGGCTTTTTTTAATGTACCTTCAGTAATTTCAGTAGAGAAAATATGCTTGAATATTCAATTAACATTTGTTATTTAATCCTTACTAACAAATACTTATAATTATAACTTTACATAAACATAAACAACAAATGTTTAAGCATATATTTAAAAAAAACTAATAATAATATAAGCATAAACTAATGATTGTCAAAAACATACCAGAATATGCAACAATAGAATGAAACAGAATGAAAAAGGTTAAGCCCACAGAATGAAAAATATAGTCCTCTATTTATAGACAACAAATGATAGTGTAAAAAATGTGATTATTGTGTATTATCGGAAAGGTCACAACTCTTGGAAAAGTTACAACCCTTCGAAAAGGTCACAACATTTTATAAAAGTCGCAACTCTTCATAAAGTCACAACTTTTTATAAAAGTCACAACTTTTCATTAAAGTCATAATCTTTCATAAAAAAGTTACAACTTTTCATAAAAGTCACAACCTTTCATAAAAGTCGTAACTTTTCATGCAAGTGGAAGGCTAGTTTTGGAAATAAAATAAAATTAAAGAGAATTCTGGCTTGTGGTGGAGCCACGTAGGCAGGCCTAAGGTTTTCTTTTATATATATATATATGATATATGATATATGATATATGATATGATATGTTCATGTGTAATTTTACCATTTCGTTGTATTGCTTGTATATAACCTTTTCTTCCATCAACTTGATCAAAATGATAAAGTAGTGACACTACAAGAGGAAATATTTTTTCACACACTCAACATGCAATTAAATTAGTATAAGCCAACGTTATATTTCTTTTACCTAAGCTGAATCATATACTATTTAAAGTGGGAACTTCTATCTTCAAAGTTAGATTGTCATTTTTCCTCCACTAAATAAAAACATACAGTATTGTTATTTAGTTTGATATTTTATCAAATTTTGATTTAGTCAAGTGACAAAATGTTAATCCAATTTTAATGATAGGAGTTACCCACTTCATATAATATATGATTCAGCTTAATTAAGAGAAATATTACGGTGACGTATACTAAAATAATTGCATGTCGAGTGTGGGACCGAAAATTCTCTCATATTGTATCACTACTTTATCATTTTGATCAAGTTAATGGAAGAAAACGTTATATGCTAGCAATACAACAAAATGGTAAAATTATACATGAATATATTAGTTTATATATTATTATTATTTGATATAATAGTTTGATATTTATTATTTATTTTTTTGCCAATTTATATTTATGCCAAAGTCGATTTTTCTATACTTCTTTTAAGGATCGACTATGATTAATTCTTGTTCGATTAAAAGATTACATCTTGCAAGGAGGGAGAGGAACTTTGAATTTTTCATTTGTTTGAAAGCTTCATAACAAGAGAAAACACTCTTATCTAGGGTGTTTCTTGCTTCTAATCTTTTTTGTGGTAATTCATTCTAAATCAAGGAAAATTACCTTTTTTTAATACGAGGAAGGTATAGTTTGCAAAAGCTTATAAATACATCTTCCTCATATAGAAAATGTAATTCACCTCGATTTATAATGAATTGTCACCCAAAAATAGAAGCGAGAAACACCTTATATAGAAATGTTTTCTCTTGTAAGATAGTTTTTCTTACAAACTAAAAATTCAAAGTTCCTTTCCCTCCTATCAAGGGGTGATTTTTTGATTGAACGAGAATGGATCATAGCTAGTTCTAAAAGAGGTAACAAAAAAATCGACTTAGCACAAATATAATTTAGTTTACTAATAAATAATGAATATCAAATAGTAATAACATATAAATTAATATGTTCATGTGTAATTTTTCCATTTCGTTGTATTGGTGGTATATAACTTTTTCTTCCATGAACTTGATCAAAATGATAGAGTAGTGGTAGAACATGAGGAAATATTTTGCCACACACTCGACATACAATTAAATTAGTATAAGTCACCGCTATATTTCTCTTACATAAGCTGAATCATATATTATTTAAAGTGAGAAGCTCCTATCTTCTAAGTTGGATTGCCATTTTCCCGCCACTAAATCAAAAACATAAAATATCATTATTTAGTTTGATATTTAATCAAATTTTTATTTGGTGAAGTGACGAAATGTTAATTCAATTTTAAAGATAGGCGTTACCCACTTTATATAATATATGATTCAGCTTAATTAAGAGAAACATAACAGTAACATATGCTAAATTAATTGCATGTAGAGTGTGTGGTGAAAATTTTTCTCATGTTGTGCCTCTACTTTATCATTTTGGTCAAGTTAATGGAAGAGAACGTTTTATGCTAGCAATACAACGATATGGTAAAATCATACATGAACATATTAGTTTATATTTTATTATTATTTGATGTTATAATTTGATATTCATTATTTATTTGTTGGCCGATTTATATGTATGCCAAGTCAATTTTTCAATACCTCTTTTAAGGATCGACTATGATTCATTCTTGTTCGATTAAAAATTACATCTTGAAAGGAGGGAGAGGAACTTTCAAGTTTTCATTTGTTTGAAAACTTCCTTACAAGAGAAAACACTCTTATCTAGGGTGTTTCTTGATTCTAATTTTTTTATGGCAATTCATTTTAAATCGAGGAAAATTATCTTTTTTTTAGGGAAAATGCATAGGTACCCCCAATCTATGTCCGAAACCTCAGAGACAAACTTACACTATACTAAGGTCAACCAGTGTTGGGCCCACAAGATAGTGCCACGTAGGCCAAAAAGGGGTAGAAAATTATTAATAAAATAAGTTCAGGGGGTTAATAGGATCTTATTATAGTATAAGTGTGTCTCTGAGATTCTGGGCATAGGTTGAGGGGGTACTTGTGCATTATCCCTAATTTTATCATTGGATATTATGATTACTTTAAGGATTGAAAGTTGATTGAAATGTTAGTCAGTTTTTTTAGGTATCTTATTTCAAAAGATAAGAACTTTTCTGGTTAGAATGATTTGTTATCATCATTGAATATCCTATAATTTACTCCCTTTAATGTATGTTTTTCTCGCTGTTATGTTGTCCCCTTACAATTATACTGATTCTTTTTGGTTTGTATTAATATAATCTGACTATGATAACGATTTTAGTCCTTTTAATGTTTTCCTTATTTTTCCTTTTCATTCGTCTCTTCAAATTATTTTTTGTTCAGGGGGGTAATAGGACCTTAGTATAGTATAAGTGTGTCTCAGGGATTTCGGGAATAGGTTGAGGGGGTACTTGTGCATTTTCCATAAAATTAAGTAAAAATAGATAACAACATAAAAATAAAAAAATATTGGCATGCATAGTTATTAACTCTTAAAGGATTTTCTGAAGGACACAAAATCACATCCTTGTATGTGAAGGAATAACGTTGTTGATGAAGAAATCTGATATTTGAAAAGGCTTTTTTAATGTACATCCAACAATTTCAGTAGAGAAAACTTGCTTGAATATTAAATTGACATTTGTTATTTAATTTGTACTAACAAATACTTATAATAATAACTTTACATAAACATAACTAACAAAGTTTAAAGCATATACTCAAAAATAACAATCAATAAAATAAGCATAAACTAATGATTGTAAAAAATATACCAGGATATGCAACATTGAAATAAAACATAATGATACAAATCGAGCCCATTGAATGCACATTGTAGTTCTCTATTTATAGACAACAAATGCTACTTGTAAAAAAATGATTAATGTGTCTTATCGGAAAGAGCACAATTCTTTGGAAAAGTTACAACCTTTCAGAAAGGGAACAACATTTCGTAAAAGTCGTGACTCTTCATAAAAGTCGCAACTTTCATGAAAAAAGGTACAACATTTCATAAAAGTCACAACTTTTCATGAAAGAGGAAGACTAGTTTTGGAAATAAAATAAATTAAAGATAATCCTTGTTTGTGGTGTCGCCACATAGGCGGTCCTAAGGTTCTCTTTAATATAAATATATGATATTTTAATATATGTAGTATGTTAATTAAATAACAATTCCTAAATTGTATTCAAAATTATTTAAAAATTAACCTTTTATTCCAATTATTTCAATTCTAGTCACTCCAATTTATTCGAATCCTAGCCCTTCATCTCTTATGAAATCAACGGTTGAGATTAAATTCTTCTTTTCCCTATTTATAAACTATCAAAAAATCTAAACCTAAACCCTAGTCTTCTTATTCTCTCCTCCTCCCTGCCTTCCCCTTCGCTCTTCTCTTCCTCTTCTCCTCTCCAGCGATCTGCGACGCAGCTCCGACCAGCGGCGACCAGTGAGAGAGGGCAGCGAAACTCCTGCGATATGCGCCAGGCGGCGCCGCCCCTTCCCCCTTTTCTCCTTCCCTCTCAGATCTCTCCTCCCTCCTCATCTCCTTGTTCTTTTTTTTTTCTATCTCTTTGCAGGACCACCAAGCAGCAGGCTCCTGCGAAGAACAGTGACCAGCAGCAACGAGCCAACGCCAGCAACAACAACCAGACGCTGCCTCATCTCAATCTCAGGCGAGCATCTGCGAAAGCCAGATCCGACCAGCAGCAACTCGACGATTCTCCTCTTTTCTGACAAGGACGGACAACATACTCCGGCGAGCATTTTGAGGTTTTGAGACAAATCTTCAACAGATCCGTCCAGGTAAGTTTCTTTTATTAATTTCAACTTTTTTTTTTAATTTCTGGATTTTAAGATATTGTGAGTTATTTGGGTAGCTCCATCTTGTCGATTCTTAGAAAACTAGTCTAGGCTTTGATTTCTCCATTGTTGCTTGTTTGTTCTTGTGGTGATCTTTTTTCAAATAAAGAGCACAAAATCTATTAAGCACAAGTGAATTTAGAAATCCTAACTTGTAAACATACATGTTCATACTAAACCTAAATGCAATTTGCATTTCCATGTTGACAGCCCGCCTCTGACAAGACAAATGTCCTCTAATTAATGCAACACTTGAAGAAAATAATGCTTATATATATGGTAGTAACTAATCTCTCCATAACTTGTGTAGGAGTCTTCTGTTGTTCTCAGACGAGAAAGACGACCGAGGGAGAAACGGACAGTCTCCATGGCTTCACCAAATAAGCATCGCAAACCCCATATGGTAATTCTTGAAAAAATATTTGTTGTATGTATGATTTCATTTTGTTATTTATTGTATTTAGTATTGGTATGAAACATAATAGAGAGGATTTAGTACTCCTATTGTCTACCCCATCTATTCAGTTGTTTGTTACACATTATTTCGTTATTGTTATTTTTCCCGTATGTGTATTCCTTTTTCAAACTATTTGGCGTGCTTTATTTATGCGGAGTTGTTTATCAACAAGTCGGGGGTAAGATATGTTTATACTTTATCCCAGCTTGCGAAATTTTACTGGGTATCATTGTTGTTGTTGTTGTTGTTGTTATGGTATACCCAAACTGGGATTAATGTGTATATAGTAGGTGTAGAACTTTTCCAGGATTGTCACTTGATTATTAAAAACTTTGTTTTTTCAGCTTATATTTTGTATATCTACAACACCTTTTACGTATATAGTTGCTGCATTAAAGGGAATCATTTGAAAGTTTTTTTGTGTGTGTGTGTTTTAACTTTTAAGTTAGTTTGTGAGCTTAAATCTTCGATTAATAAAGTAATCCATGTTTCCTATGTGTACTAAGTCTATTCATTAGAGCATCTTAGGTGATTCTACTTGAAATTTTGATGATTGTTGACAAGTGCATTTTGCTATTTATCTTAGTATCTTTGAGTTCCCTATCTAAGTGCTTCTCTACAAAGTATAGATTTATCGATACTAATTCTGTTTATGAGGTTTTGATTCCTCTAAATGCGATATGGATAGAAATCAGCCCAAAAGTTTGAGAGATTTTTGTGGGATTGAATGAACCAACCCGCCTTTTGGAACCAAATAAGATGCTTTGATCTATCATGAAACTCTGAGATATACCTATGCATACTTCAAAGGCTAACACTTGTGTATAGTTCTTCTTGGACAACTTAGCTTGTCACTCAATTTTGTCTCCAAAATTTCTATATTTATCTTTCACTTTCATCTTCTATCTCGGATATATTTTAATTCAGAGTTTCCTTCTCTTTTTTTTAGTTGGATTGATGTCCTTGAGCCAAAGTTCTTTCATACACAACCTCTTTATCTCCATGAGGTAGTGGTAAGATCTGCACACTCTCAACATTCTTCATACTGTACTACGAGAGATTCCATTAGGTATGTGTTGATGATGATTATATTTTTACAAGGGAAAAGATGGAAAAGCTCCTTCTAGTGTTGCAGTTTTATATGAATAAATTTTTAGGTGGAAAGCTCTAATCATAAAAATTGAACTACCATCTTGCCCATCTACTAAATTAAGAATTTAATTAAATGACATTTTAATTATCTAAAGATTGAATTATATAAAATTATAATACATCCATAAATACATCTTCCTCGTATTAAAAATGTAGTTAAGCTAGATTTAGAATGAATTGTCACTCAAAATAAGAAGAGTGAAACACCCTAGATAGGAGCGCTTGCTCTTGTAAGGGAGTTTTTAAACAAACTAAAAGTTCAAAATTCCTCTTTCTCCTATAAAAATGGTGATTTTATGCTCGAACAAAAATGGATCATAGTTGATCCTCAAAGAGATAATGAAAAAAAACAACCAATTAATACAAATATAAATTGGTTGGAAATAAATAATTAATATCAAATAGCAATAATATATAAACTAATATTTTCATGTGTGATTTTATTATTTCCATGTATTGCTAGCATATACTGATCAAAATGATAGAGTAGTGGTACAAAATAAGGAAATATTTTTCTACACACTCTACATTCAATTAAATTATATAAATCACCGTTATGTTTCTCTTAATTGCTAATTTAATATATGATTCAAATTACTTAAGAGAAACAAATAATGTATACTTATACTAATTTAATTGCATGCCAAGTGTGTGGCAAAATAATTTTCTTATGATGTATGACTGCTAGATCATTTTGATCAAGTTTATGGAAGAAAATGTTATATGCTAAAAATACAAAGAAATGTTAAAAAATCATGAATGAATATGTTGGTTTATATGGTATTATTATTTGATATTCATTATTGATTCGCCGAGAATTTTAGGACCGGCTATGATTCGTTTTTGTCTATTAGAAAATTCCCATCTTAATAAGAGTAATTTTGATTTCTTAGTTTGTTTAAATACTCTCTTACAAGGGAAATCACTCCTATCTAGGGTGTTTCTCCCTTCTATCTTTGAGGCAAATCAACTTTTTTAAACGAGGAAGATGAGCTTTAAATTATTAGTTTAAAGTAAAACTTCCTTACCAGGGTAGCGATCTATTCAGAGTGAAATCAAAAGTTATGTTGGAGTTGTTCACTGATAGCATAGTTATGACACCATTACTCTTTCCTACCAAATTTAGCAACTACTTCTTTTGCATTATGTTCCTTAACTCTATGTTCAAAGAAGACAATAAGCCCTATGTTATTTTGTCCCAGATAAGAAATAAACTCTTTTTGCTTATAAGAGTTTCCAGTTTTTTAACACGTGCGTTATATGAGTTCATTTTTGAGTACGTGTGTTGCACGGGCCTCTAATGTTCCGATTAATTAAGTTCATAATGATAGTTGAGGTTGGTCAGTACCTCCAACAAGACCATAATGATGGGACATGTCGTTACATTCATATTTCTTCTTGGACACCTTGTCACTCAATGTTGTCTCCAAAATGTATCCGTTGTCACATAACTGATTTTTCTTTCATAAAAAAAGGATTTGTAGCCTCTTTCTAAGCTATAGAGCTAACAAGATCCAAGAAGAGTTCTAAATTATTTGTCGGGGTCAGGTTGGACCAACTAAAAAGGCTAACTAGACATCTGTCTCGCCATAGATCTCTAGAAGTTTAAATTCCATCAAAACATCTTTTGTTCCTCTCTGTCAATAAACACCAAAATATTGACACCAAAAGTTAGCACTAGGGATCATTCAGTTCCCAGTCATTTAGGTTTCTCCTGAACCTTATGTCCTAAATGTTATCTGATCTGTTGTATGCTATGGTAGAATTTGGTTCAGTTGCAATGAGGTGTAAACCTTGAAATTCCTCACCCAAAGTTGTGTCTCCCAACCATATGTCCTTCCAAAATTTGATGTGAGATCCATTGGCGACTCTAAATGTGACGTTCCCTGCAAAATCTGGCCAAGGTTTACCGATGTTTTTCCATAGACGAACTCCATATGCATCTGTTGAGACATTTATGGACCAGTGAGTAAGCTCACCATGTTTAGCTTTGATCACCTCTTTCCACAATCCAATGTCTTCAGTTCCGTACCTCCATAACCATTTCATCATCATGCTTTTATTTGTGAGCTGCAAGATCTTTAATACCCAAACCTCCTTGAGATTTCGGTTGTGTCACTTTTGCCCATTTAACCTAGTGAAGCTTATGATCCTCGCGGTTGCCTTCCCATAGAAAATTTCTTCTCATGCTATCGAGCTTTTCGAGAACTTTTGCTGGAATAGGTAAAAAGGGACATATGATATGTAGGGATGCTATCCATTACACTATTAATCAATATAACTCTTCCTCCAAAAGAAAGATATTGCATTTTCCATGTTTCTAGTTTTTTTTTTCAAATTTCTCAATTATTCCCAATCATATCTCATTAGCCTTGAAATTCACACCTAAAGGCAGCCCAAGATAAGTTGTTGCAGCACATGATTTCGTTTAGCTCTCCCAAGTTTACTGGATAGATAGTGCTTTGTGACATATTTGTGTGTAGTCCAGTGAAAACTTCAAAGATGTGCAAAATCAAGTTTAGATTAATAACTAGTGATCTATCTACCCGACAAAAAAGCAGAGTATCATCCGCATACAACAGATGTGAAATTGTGACATTGTTTCCCGTGAGACTGCCTACTTTGGAGCCTTCAATCCATTGTAGTTGACATGCATTTTGGAGCATCTTAATAAGGCCTTCCATATCAAGGATGAAAAGAAAGGGAGAGATAACTGATCTAGATTTAGAATGAATTGTCACCCAAACTTTAAGGAAAAAGACTCTAGATAGAAGCGCTTTCTCTTGTAAGGAAGTATTTCAAACAAACTAAAAATTTAAAGTTCCTCTTTCTCCTATCAAGATGGTGATTTTGTAATCGAACAAGAATGAATCATAGTCGGTCCTAAAAGAGGTAACTGAAAAAATCCGATTAACACAAATATAAATTGGTTGAAAAATAAATAATGAATATCAAATTATTATATCAAATAGTAAGAATATATATACTAATATGTTCATATATGATTTTACCATTTTACTATATTGCTAGCATAGACCTTTTCTTTTATGAACTTGATCGAAATGATGAAATATTGGCACAGCATGAGGAAGTATTTTGTCACACACTCGACATGCAATTGAATTAGTATAAATTACCGTTATATTTCTCTTAACTATGTTGAATTGATATATGATTTAACTTAATTAAGAGAAAAATAACGTATACTTATACTAATTTAATTGCATGCCAAGTGTGTGACAAAATATTTCTTTACGCTTTACCACTACTCTATCATTTTGATCAAGTTTATGGAAGAAAATGGTATATGCTAACAATACTAAGAAATGCTAAAGAATAATGCATGAATATGTTAATTTATATAGTATTATTATTTGATATTCATTATTTATTCGTCGACAAATTTATATTTGGGTTAAGTCAATTTTTTGTTCACTCTTTAGGATCGACTATGATTCATTTTTGTTCGATCAGAAAATCACAATCTTAATAACAATTTTGAATTTTTAGTTTGGTCAAAACTTACAAGGGAAAACGATTCAATCTAGGGTGTTTCTCCATTCTATTTTTAGATGGTGATTCATTCTAAATCGATGCAACATTAACAGTTTTTATACGAGGAAGATGGACTTTGAATTATTAGTTAAAGTAAAACTTCCTTACCAGGGCAGCTATCTAACCAGAGTGAAATCAGAGTTATGTAGGAGTTGTTCACTGGTAGTATAGTTATGAAACTAATACTATTTCCTGCCAAATTTAGCAACTACTTCTTTAGCATTTTGTTCCTTTAACTCTATGTTCAAAGATGACAATAAGTCTTATGTTATTTTGTCCAAGATAAACAATGAACTATTTTGCTTATAAGACTTATAATTAAGTTCATAATGATAGTTGAGGTTTGTCAGTACCTCCTCTATAATGAGACCATAATGTGTAATTGAGATTGTTTTAAGGAAGGTAATTTATTAATTGAATCAAAAGGTAAAACTTCTTGAAAATTTTAAATTTTTAATTCATCCACTTCATAATTAATAAGAACATAATGATAAACTCACTATATCAATAATTATTTTCTTAATAGATATCTCAATTAACAGTGGACAAGTAATTAGAGACATGAAGTATTACTTATTAAAGTGGAAAATAAAATTAATTACTGATTTGTCGGTTAGTTAAATAAATTAAAGTGAAAAATAATTCACCTAATGAGATATTATCATTTATTAAGTGGGTGGTCGTTAATTGATTAATTTGGCTTTAAAAAATGTAACGGCACATCCCATCATTTATTAAAAGTGAACATGTAATGCGCGTGTTAAGAAAAACTACTAAGTTTTATAATAAAAAGAGTTTGTTGTTTTATCTCGGACAAAATAACTACAAGAATTCAAAGTTCATCTTCCTCAAATAAAAAAAGTTGATTTACCTCGATTTAGAATCAATAAGCACCAAAAATAGAAGAGAGAAACACCCTAGATAGGAGCTCTATCCCTTGTAAGAATTTTTTTAAACAAAACTAAAAATTCAAAGTTCTTCTTATCAAGTTGGTGATTTTATGATCTAGCAAGAATGAATTATAGTCGGTCCTAAAAGAGGTAACAAAAAAGTCCGACTTAACACATATAAATTGGTTGGAAAATAAATATAATAATTAATATATCAAATTATTATATCAAATAGTAATAATATATAAACTAATATATTCATGTGTGATTTTACCATTTTCTTGTATTGCTAGCATATAACCTTTTCTTTTATGAACTTCATCAAAACGATAGAGTAGTTACACACATGCGGAAATACACACACTCAGCATGCAATTAAATTAGTATAAGTCACCATTATATGATTCAGCTTGGTTAAGAAAAACATAATGGCGACTTATACTAATTTAATTGCATGTGTAGTGCGTGGTAAAATATTTCTTTATGATGTATGACTATGCTATCATTTTCATCAAGTTCATGAAAGAAATTGTTATATGCTAGAAATACAACAACAAAATAGTAAAAAATCATACATAAATATGTTAGCTTATATATTATTATTATTTGATGTCATAATTTGATATTCATTATTTATTCGCCGACAAATTTATATTTGTGTAAGTCAATTTTTTTGTTACCTCTTTAGGACCGACTATGATTCATCCTTGTTAGATCATAAAATTAACAACTTGATAAGAAGAACTTTGAATTTTTAGTTTGTTTAAAAACTTTCTTACAAGGGATAGTGCTCCTATCTAGGGTGTTTCTTTTTTCTATTTTTGGATGGTGATTCATTCTAAATTGAGGCAAATTAACTGTTTTTATTTGAGAAAAATGAACTTTGAATTCTTTTAGTTATTTTGTCCGAGATAAGGCAATAAACCCTTTTTATTATAAGGCTTAATAGCTTTTTTTAACACGTGCATTACATGTTCATTTTTTAATAAATGATGGGACATGTCGTTACATTTTTTAAAGCAAGATTAGCCAATTAACTGCCATCCACTTAATAAATGATAATATATGATTAAGTGAATAAATTTTCACTTTAATTTATTTAACTAAACGATAAATCAACAATTAATTTTATTTTCCACTTTAATAAGTAATACTTTCTGTTTTTTAATTACTTGTCTATTTTAATTGAGAAACCTGTTAAGAAAATAATTATTGATATATTGAGTTTATCATTATACCCTTATTAATTATGATGATGAATTAAAAATTTAAATTTTTTAAAAAGTTTTACCTTTTGATTTGATCAATAAATTACCTTCCTTAAATCAATCTCGACTAGAGTGTGCCTCTTTTCTCAAGCTCAAAACAAAAATATTAGATTAAAAATTGAAAGATTACATCTAATCAGGATCCATTAGTATATATCTGATAATACAGACCCAATTAATTTAGATTTGTCATCTGTACACTATTGATGGGGAAAGAACTCTTGATTAGAGTTACTTATTCTCAATATTCCTACACGAGACTTCTACATAAAAGTTGATAAATCTCATTCATCGATTTTTTTTAAGATAGAGAAACTCTCCTTTCTCACTAAAAATCAAACATGCTTTCTAATAATCCGAAAAGTCCCATTCAATCGGTTCCCCCCCCCCCCCGAAGTGGAGGCAGCCACCCAAGGGTAGGGGATTCACAATAGATGTTCTAGCATGACGTTCAACAGGGTATTAGCAACTTCATATCCCCAATCAAACCCCTCATTGTAGCCTCTACATGTCACATCGAAAATATGTTGAAATAACAAATGGATTGCGAAGAAAGGTCAAACAAGATAGACCCCTTAACCAAAGGGGATGATAACCCACTTATACCTGAAAAGTAGGCTAACAACCCTATGGAAAACAAACGAGGAAATCTTACTAATCGACCTAGGACATGACTACTTAAGGAAGAAAACATGAACAAGGAAGAATGAATTGTCACCCAAAAATAGCAACGAGAAACACCCTAGATAGGAGCGTTTTCTCTCCTAAGGAAGTTTTCAAACAAATTAAAAAATCAAAGTTCCTCTTTCTCCTATAAAGATGATATCGAACAAGAATGAATCATAGTTTGGTCCTAAAAGAGATAACGACAAAAAGCCTGACTCAACACAAATATAAATTGGTTGGAAAATAAATCATGAATATCAAATAGTAATATTATATAAACTAATATGTTCATGTGTGATTTTACCATTTCATTGTATTGCTGGTGTATAACCTTTCTCTTATGAACTTGATCAAAATGACAAAGTAGTGGTACAACTTTATAGATAGGAGTTCCCCACTTTATATAATATATGATTCAGCTTAATTAAGAGAAACATAATAGTGACTTATACTAAATTAATTGCATGTGAATGTGTGACGAAAAATTTTCTCATGTTGTGCCACTATATTTTATGAACTCCAAATATTTTATTAGAACCCATAGTGTTGCCAAGAATGGTGTTCTGGGAATTCTCAGGCTTGGAAACTTCTTGTGAATGAAAGAGAGAAAGCAGAACCCAACATCATTTGGAGAACTAATGAGGGCGAATGCAGTATGTGGTGGGATAATTGGACTTCATCATATGGAGATTGTTCGGAGGCCCTTTGGGAGTCATACATGAACATAGCCCTCCGAAGACAATCATGGAAAAATGGACAAATAGAATCCATCACAACAATGTTCACAAGCTTCTACTCCAAATTGTTCCTATTTGCATATTTTGGGAGAGTTGGAAAAGTTGGACATCATGCATATTTAGCTAGCGTTTGGCCATAAATTTTTAAATATTCTTGCAAATATTATTTGAGTGAAAATTTGAGTGAAATTTCATCATGTGTTTGGCCATAGGATTTGGAAAATATATTTCACCTTTTTAGAAAAACATGATTTATACCCATAAGTTTTAAAAACTATCAAAACTAACTATAAGTTTATATTACAAGTCAATTAGATGTTCGTTACAACAATAACAAATAGTGTCCATGACACTAGAGCAATGTGGTAATTTTGAGTGAGTGCAACAAGCATCATTCTATAAATCGTGAAGTAGACGAAGCACATGACTTTGTTACCTTGAGCTAATTTTTCAATTTTCATCAACAATCATATCATTATTTAATATTCACTAAATATTTCATCACTATTTTGGTGTTCACATAAAAAATTATGTAATACAACGCAAACAACTATATAGAAGGTGTTTTTGTAAAAGATAAAAGTTTGGGGTAAAATTTTAATTTTCAAAAGATCCCAAATAATGAGATTTGACCCAAATACTAGAAAAAACTAGTATTTGGGAATTTTGGATATTTGCCAAATAATGGCAAATTGTATGGACAAACTTATTTGCCAACCTTTTTCCCAAATATTATTTGGAAAATCTATATCCAAACGGACCCTTAGCGACAAGAAGAAGTTCAATACTAGAAGAATGGAGACTCAAATTTTGTGGAATATTAAAACTGCTATTGGTATGCCTTTCCCTAAATGCAAATTGTTTGATGATAACTACACATGACTACATATTTGTCAAACTGTGGAAAGAATAAAACCAGTGTTGAGTTGTAAGGTCGTTGTCTGGAAAAAAAAAAGAAGATTCAGACTCAATAGTGATGGTAGTTTCTTAAGCAGCAATAACCGAGCTGGAATTAGGGGTATCATTAGATATGCAGTTGGAGATCTTGTAATGGCCTATTCAATTCCAATCTTTTGTGAAAGTAACAATCAAGCAGAAGCAGAAGCTGTTAGATATGGTGTTCAATGGTGCAATCAAAACAATATCAACAGACTGAACTTGGAGATGGACTCTATGATTCTTGCTAACATGATAAAAGAAGAGAACAATTCCAACCTCAAACTCAAAGCGATCATCAGGGAAATAAGGCTCAACACGGACATAGATGAAACACAAGTACGCCATTATTTCAAAGAGGCCAACCGAATGGCTGATTTATTGGCAAAAATGGCATCCTCAAGTGGAATAGGTAACTTTTACTATTCTTCAGCAACTTCAGAAAGAATAGATAAATATCAAATTCCTAGTATTAGAAGGAGGTTTGATAAGACTAACTTTTTTGTAAGTTAAAACTATTTTTAAGTCTAAGGAAGAGTCTTTGTATAGGATAAACTCTTCCTTAAAGATTGTTATCTAATAATAATCTTCCTTTTGTTGCAGTAAGGTAAGGTCCATGCTGTAACGACCCAAGAATAACCCCTAGAATCTAGAGCACTCTCAAGTTGCTACATGGCGTACTTGACCTCACGGAGGTCTTGCACAAGCCTATTAACTATCATTCATTACATAAGTATAAAAAGTAGTGCAAAATTAAAACTTTTCACAACAATATTGATAAGAAACTTCTTTTATATAAAAGCAAGGAACAAGTCTCATCATCACAAGCCAACTTAAAGACACGTCTTAATATCTTAGGATCACGACCCTTTACATTCAAAGGAAACATACTATGTCTTATACAAAGTCTTAAAAGAAAGAAACTAAAAGAAACATAGACTATGTCCTCGAACATATGAGGACATACCAATCTTGAGAGAATCAACTTCCCGAGCTTTGCCTCCTAAGAATCTTCACTTGCCTTCCACCTATACTTATAGAAATATAGAAGAGTATGGGGTTAGTACAAATATTGTACCAAGTATGATATTATGCAAAAACATGCAAAAGAGGGCAATATAGTTAAAATATATTTTTCATGCTATTTTGATAAAACCTTCATCAATCAAGTCACAAAACATCATATATATCACCATTAAGAATATAAGGTAAAACTTCCATGCTTTTCAATATAAGTCACATTTAACAGTAAACCCATTTATCATATAACGCTTCCTATCAAAAGTTATCCTAAGACTCACCAAGGTAAGACATGAAGAGACCGCCCATACAACCTCTTCAATACACACCTAAGTGATCCTTAAGACTACCAAAGACAAGTATGCTTCATTTCATTTAGCAAGTCAACAATCAATACTAAAGACACTAGAGGAACATACATGCATTAAGGAACTTCACGTAAAGACCATCCTCCAACACAACCCCCAAGTTACACTTAGTGCAATGTGGAAGTAGCATCCCATACTACTGCTCCCACCTTAGTGCTCATTGAGAATTCCCTTACACTAGGCACATCACATTCATCAACTACATAGCTTTCATCATACAAGACATAATATCAACATGCTTCCTTAACATTAACATAAAGTCACATTACTTCATTAACATCATATCATGACCCATTCATGCATTTCATATAAGGACAAACCAAGACTCCCTCCAAATGTCTACTTGTGCAATAGATAGATAGCGTCTCATTCCACCACCTACCCTAACTAGTACACCCTTAAGAAGACTTAGTTCATTTTCATACATTTGTGGGGCTAGCTTTAACCGACATAGACCATGAGCGCTAGACATGGAATCACGGTATCAACCCCTACCATATGAGGGATCCCCACTTGCCTAAGGTAGGGTCATACTCTTAGTCTTTACATGGATCTCCAACAGCTATACCTATGCGGGCACATAGTTAAGGTATAAGGAGATTGTTTCTAAGTAACCCATTCTCTTCTAACGAGGAGCACTCATCTCAAGAAGTACATTGGATACAGCGTCTCTACTTACGAAGTATATCCATCCCCCTTCTTCAAATCCTCTCGGTGCTAAGCATAACTCCCCCACGGAGTCTTAAATATTAATTAACTATAGGTTAAGGGATAATATTTAGCACCTCATCTCCACTAAAGAAGAGTACTTATCCCTAGAGGTTACTTTTGAATACCACATCTTAACTCATGAAGGGTATCCAACCTCAAACCTATCTTAGAAAGCTCTTAGGAATAGTAAGGTTGCTACTAAACACTTCGTCTCAACTCACGAAGAGTATTAACCACAAAATATCCCTTTTCATTACTAGAGTTCTTCAGGAATAGTAAGGAATTGTCTAGACACTTCATATCTACTCATGATGAGTGTCTACCCTACATTCCCCAGTATTCATTCATTAACTTTATTCATACATTCAAAGTGTGTGTGTGAGTACATGTGAGCACACCTTTCACATAATCACCATTGTTCATAACGTTGACTTCTACACATGCTCATACCTACAATGACTCTAGCTTCACAATTTTAAATTCATTGATGCTTAATTACGTGATAAGAACTTTAGTAGTTCTTTCTACATGGTTTGCTAGCCTTAATTTTATTTCTCATATTGTTCATTTATTTATTATTATTTTCTAATTACATATTCAACTTTCATACTCTTAATATTCATAACTCTCATCTTTTCATATTCATAACCTCCGAATATTTAAACTAAAACTTTAAGATATCTTTTGATATTCCTTCTATTTTATCTATACAAATTCAACTTCTTTATCTCATGAAACCGCTACAAAAACTATTAGGCTATTATTTGTCTTCTATAGTTAAAGTAGATGAAGAAGACTCTTAAATTTTGATAGGATATGGAAGGAGTCGATAAGAACTCAAAGAATTATGTACTAATTTTGTACTTATTTTTTCATCTACATATACATCAGTCTTATAAGAATAATGTCTACATTGTATTTTTTTCTTAAATCTGTTTTTTTTTTTGTCTTTTTTTCTCTATTAGACTTCTTAAATTAGTTTTGTATGAATGCTTTATCGTCGTAAGTCTTTATTCTTATTTTATAATTGTTACATTTTATTATTCATTACAATTTATATATATATATATATATATATATATATATATATATATATATATATATATATATATATATATATATATATATATATATATATATATATATATATATATATATATATATATATGTATATATATATATTTGTCATTCTAACATATCTATAAAAATTCACATCAAACAAACGTGCGAAGCTTGATAAAAAATGTAGTCATTTTTTCTAAATAGCACTGAACTTCAATAACCTACTTATTTATATGATGTGCTCTTAAATTAATCTCAATTTTATCAAAAGAAATTATTATCTTTATTCCACGTACCAAAACTACTCCTCAATCTTGTAAAGACCAAATAGTATAGGAGGCCCTTTGATCAAAAAAAAGAAGAGGAGCCCCTATTCAATAAAATGAGCCCACCTGGCGTTCACACCAAGAAACAATGGTACTCTGTCCTCCAAAGATGTTATCATGGTGAAAACACTATAAATAACCTATAATCTATGTTGGAATTCTGACCCTCAAATTCGCCTTAGGAACAGGTTTATTCTATATGTTCCTTTGAAGATTACAACAGTTACGTTTTATGAAGCAAATAAAATAATGACATAATATTTTATCGCGGAAAACCCCAACTCACAAGGGTAAATACCACGACCTACACCTCTGTAGGATTTAACTCCACTTTATTAAACTTCAAGTCTCAACAAAAGATTACAAAGCTATGTAACCTAAGAAATTATAAACTCTAATTCCTAGAGAAATTATAAACTCAAATTCCTAGCTAAGAAATTATAAACTCAAATTTTTAGCTACCCAAAGACACAAAAAAACCCGATTTTATATCTTCTAATGTTCTTGAAGTTCTACAACTTGTTAAACAACTCCTACTCACAAAATTCATATTGTAAACAAGACTCTTGAATACAATCTTAGAATGTTTCCTCACAAATTGCAACACTCCCAATAAATCTCAAAACTCTCTCAAACCTCTTGATTGTGTTTTGATCTTCTCTCTACGTAAGTGCTCTATTTTTTCTGATGCAAAAGCTCCCTATTTATAGATCAGAACTTCAACAACTCCTTGTATAATTCAACTTGTATTTGCCTTCTACAAATTCTTGTTTACTTCTACTTGGACTCCTTTTCTACAAAATTTCCTTAAATAAATAAGAAAACACAATTTCCTTAAATAGGAATTAGTTTTCCTTCTTTCACTTGGCTTTGAACTCCTTTATAAAAGGAAACATTTTGTACTGGTTGCTTGTCGAAAAAACAATAATTCCACAGCTTTATAACTTCTAATTCACGTGGTTTACGTTCTCCTTATCCAACTCGGATTCGTTCTGTAAGGAACATGTCGCACAACCTGTTTCTTTCATTTGTTCCTGTATTTGTCAATTATCAAAATCTTTCTCATTCTAACAAATTCCCCCTTTTTGATGATGACAATTATACATTTTGAACTCAGCAAATATGACACACATCTTCCTTCTTTTGCCATGTTACTACTACAACTCCTTAACTTTGTCATACTTCAAAACAATGAGACTTTAACAAATTCCCCCTTTTTGACTATGGAAAATTTTATCTACTTACATTGAATAGGTACACATAATTCATATGCAACTGCTTCCCCCTTTTGACATTAGGCAAATTCGATACTCATGGCCACTGGGGCTATCACTTACACAAACACTTAAAAATCAAGAACTCAATTAGCTATAGCAAATCATTTGCACAAACATAGGAGATAGACATTAACTTGAAACTCAAACCCAACATTAGCATTAATCAAAAAGCATATACACCACAAATGTAATCAAAATCAAAGATAGAATCAAGCACTTGTGATGAGAAAAAAATTGGGAAGTCAAAGGCTAGAGTGGCTAGGTAATATCAAAAGATCGGGCATGAGAGGGTAAAAGTCATTTTTCAGCAACAAAAATATCTTTTGGATTAACAAAAAACAACAGCCTTCTCAATTTCAAAGTAGCGTTGGTCTATGCAAGCTCAATCTCCTTTTTTTTTTTACTATCACTTTTAAGGAACTTTTTCAATCAATAATGTACCCTCTGCAGAAACAATAGTTCACTCATCTTTAATTTCAATAGAGCCAATAAGAGGAACAAATTTTCTTGAATATCATTTGTAAAGGAACGTGTTCTCTCAATTTATTCCCTGGACGTGGTAGTATCATATCAGCACCAACTATAATACCTTTTGACATCAATCCGTAATCCAGTTTATATGGTTCCCAATAGAAGAACTAGGTTCAAACAGATGAGTCTCGCATTGATTCCCTCTCACTAGATGCACTCAAGCTGAGCCTAACAAGTGAACTCTTTTCAAGTGTAGAGTCCCCAAAATATTCCCCCTCACAATGTAAATCCTCCAAGATTTTGCTCAATACAAAAGATTCCCTCTAAGAACCAGCACACTCTACTTTCTTAATCTATATTTACAAGGCGCCAAAGTAGAGGTGTCCTCCTTCAAATTCATCTCAACCATAGACCATCACATCGGGATAAGGCTTTTTAAGAAGATATTTGTTTTTGTATTATTTAGGGCATGAATATATTTTGGAACAAGTGGAAGAAATAGGTTCAAGTGCATTGACTTTATATTTAATCATGAATAATTGTAGTGCAGATACCTTAGATCTCTAGATAATGTTGAATTTGGCTTCAATTTTACCAAGTCTCTCTCCCGTGCCAGATGCAAATACAATGTTATAGTGCATGAGTAGCATGACTTTAAAACTGGTACAGAGACATACAACTTAATGTACAAAACTGAGCATAGAATTCAAGATTAGAGGGCAGTATGCGCAATGTTCATTAGCCATTTAGGGATACTCATGTGACTTTAATCATCCCCAAGTTCCAAATTTTTTCTTTTGAAAGTGTTTTCCTTGGCTGATCATATTTTTGATCAATTGATCATCTGAGTGCACATAACTGTTAGATACTGCATAGGTTGGACCTGTTCCTTTCACATGCTTCTTCTGTCTTTGCCTTTTTTTTCCAGTCAATGTTATTCATCCATTCCCTTCTTTTTTTTCAAGTGAGAGATTATTTTTTTCAAGTGAGAGGAATTTTTTTTTTCTAGTTTCAATCATGCATATGAAACAACATGTTCAATTGGTTAATGTTGCCTGCTTCCTCTCACTTTTCCTGCAAATTCAAAGGTTAGAATTTAGGAACCCAGATTAACTTGGGTCCTTTGTTTTGATCAAAAGGATGAATAAGATCTCTATGAGCCCATTTGTGCAGACTGTTTTTTATAGGGATATACATGTTCCTCTTCACAAGATCCTTTTGTTTTATTTTCTCCAGTGGCTTTGTATTTAGGATAATATTGTTTAGAGTTACCACAAATAATACAAAACATAGGATTCACATTAATGGAATGTTCATACCCTATTCCGATTATAATGTTCCTAGTGTTGTTACCAAGATGGGTTACTATCATAGAGGATTTTGTCCACTTATTTGCTCTTTCCAGATCACCTTTCATCCTAGTTAGTTCAAGATTTTTCTCCTAGAGTTATCTTTTTCTAGCTTTAAGTGATTTTTGAGTTTGTCTAATTCAAGTTTTTGATCAGGCAGTTCACTTACTTTTTCTTTTCCAAGAACTTTTAGTTTTAGATTAACGGTTCTTAGTTCTAGATTTTGTGAGTCAAGTTGCTTGATTTTCCCTTGTAGATCAATATACTCAAATTTTAAGCTAGACATGGAAGCAAGCAATTGGTCTTGGTTTTAACGAGTTCTTGAATTGTGTCTATGGAAGCAAGTAGTAGGAATGAAAGCTTTTTCTTAGTGAACTTTTCTAGTTTATCTTTTAAGTCAAAAAGATTCACCTCAATTTCTTCAGAGTCTTATCCAGGTTCAGGTTCTGATTCTTCTATTTCCATCAACGCCATGTCTTCATTATCTTCTTCATACGTGTCTGAAGAACCTGTTCCCTAAGCTGCATACGTTGCTTGTTCTTTTTCTTTATTTTTATTCTTATTAAAAAGTTCTTTCTTTTCTTTTTCAGCTTTTTCCTTTTTCCATTCTAATTCCCACATTGGACAATCCTTAATCTGATGATATGTTTGACCACATTTGAAACAACCTCCCTCTTGTGGTTTCTCAGTAATTTTTTCTTTCGTAGGTGGTGTTTTCTTTCCGAGATTCAATCTCCTTTTTAAGAATTTTTTGAAGTTTCTTCTTATCAGTGCTAAATCATCATCATCTATATCTGATTCATAACTTTCAGTTGCTTTAAATCCAAGATTTTTCTCTTTGTTTCCTTCACCTCTTTTGTCAACATTCATCTCATAAGTTTTGAGATTTCCTACTAATTCATCCAAAGTCATATTGGTTAGATCCTTGGCTTCTCTGATTGCAGTAACTTTTATTTTTCATGATCTAGGCAGAGTCCTTAGTACTTTATCTACATGTTCCTCAGTGGTGTATACTTTGCCCAAGTATATTAACTCGCTAACAACACTAGTAAATCTGGTGATCATATCTTGAAGTGATTTTACGGATTTCATCTTGAAGGCTTCATGTTCAGAACAAAGTCTGGCAATTCTGAATTTACGGACTTGAGTAGTACCTTCATGTACGTTTTGTAGTGTATCCCAGATTTGTTTAGCAGAAGTGCATGCAGAGATTCGATTGAATTCATCCGGTCCTAATCCGCACACCAAGAGACATTTAGCTTTGGCATTCTTCCTAGCATCTTGTAATCCGCATCTCCATATTGAGCCTTGGGCTTGGAAATATCTTTACCTTCGCTATATTTAGTAGTCGGTATCAAGGGTCCATCAGTAACTCTTACCCATAATTCATAATCTTCAGCTTGAATGAAATCTTCCATCCTTGCTTTCCACCAAGAGTAGTATTCTCCATTAAATAATGGTGGTCTGTTGATGTGTTGCCCTTGACCATGCCCAAGAGGAGGTGCAAAATTCATAATGATCTTATGTTAAGTTTTCAAACTCTTCAAAGATAAGATGCTCTAATACCAATTGTTGGAATTCTGACCCCCAAATTCGCCTTAGGAACAAGTTTAGTCTATGTGTTCTTTTGCAGATTACAACAGTTACGTTTTGTGAAGCAAATAAAATAATGACACAATATTTTATCGCGGAAAACCCCAACTCACAAGGGTAAAAACCACGACCTACACCTCTGTAGGATTTAACTCCACTTTATTAAACTTCAAGTCTCAACAAAAGATTACAAAGCTATGTAACCTAAGGATTTATAAACTCTAATTCCTAGAGAAATTATAAACTCTAATTTCTAGCTACCCAAAGACACAAAATCCCCGGCTTTTATATCTTCTAATGTTCTTCAAGTTCTAGAACTTGTCGAACAACTCCTACTCACAAAACTCAGATTGTAAACAAGACTCTTGAATACAATCTTACAAGTTTTCCTCACAAATTGCAACACTCCCAATAAATCTCAAAACTCTCTCAAAACTCTTCATTGTGTTTTGATCTTCTCTCTATGTAAGTGCGCAATTTTTTCTGATGCAAATATTTCCCTATTTATAGATCAGAACTTCAACAACTCCTTGTATAATTCAACTTGTATTTTCCTTCAACAAATCCTTGTTTACATCTACTTGGACTCCTTTTCTACAAAATTTCCTTAAATAAATAAGAAAGCACAATTTCCTTAAATAGATTTCCTTAAATTGGAATTAGTTTTCCTTCTTTCACTTGGCTTTGAACTCCTTTATAAAAGGAAACTTTTTGTACTGGTTACTTGTCAAAAAAACAATAATTTCACAGCTTTATAACTTCTAATTCACGTGGTTTACGTTCTCCTTATCCAAGTCGGATTCGTTCTGTAAGGAACACGTCGCACAACCTGTTTCTTTCATTTGTTCCGTTGGTGATGAATTTCAGAGAGGGGTTGAACGGTGGTCATGGAATGATGGATGGTGAATGATCATTGTGGTGTGGATGGAGGTAATCCATCACAGGCGTTGTTGGTTGTTTTCCTTTGGTTATAGGTTTGGAGGACCTATTTGTAGTTGAAAGAGTATGCAAATCACTTTTATGGTGAAATATTAACATAGTTCATGCATTTTGTACTAACATCAAAATTGATATCGTTATAAATTTGACGAATAGAGATCAAGGCCATAGATCGATCAAGAATTTCTTCAAAAGATGCTATTTGATCAGTGATTTATCGGCCACTAGATCCAAGAATCTCACCCTATTCTCAAACCTGGTGGCTCGGTTGATTGGCAAGTTAGTTGGGATCAGCCGTATGAATTCTCATATAATAAGTATCCTATTCGAGTCAATTATGTTTTGATATTTTGCACTTGAGTATTATCTAATGGTCGTTTGGTTTGAAGATAAGTTATGTTGGGATTATTTTTTTAATGATTGTTTGATTTGTCGTATATGTAACGACCTGCTTAGTCGTTTTGAGCAGCAGATTTTATTTCTGGAAAAACTGTCTGAGACGACGTATCCAACGACGGACCGTCATGGGCACGACGGACCGTCGAGGGTGTCTCGTTCCAAACACTTGGAATTCTTATATTTGAGTGCTGAAATCGACTCTCTGAACTCTGTGACGGACCTGCAGGACGGACCGTCACAGACATGACGGACCGTTGTGAGATTCCGTTTCAAAACACTTCAACTCTTGAGAATTGGGTACTGAGAGCAATTCTCTGAAGTCTGTGACGGACCTGCAGGACGGACCGTCACAGACATGACGAACCGTTGTGAGGTTCCATTTCAAAACACTTCAACTCTTGAGAATTGGGTACTGAGAGCAATTCTCTGAAGTCTGTGACGGACATGCAGGACGGACCGTCATAGACATGACGGACCGTTGTGAGGTTCCGTTTCAAAACACTTCAAACTCTTGAGAATTGGGTACTGAGAGCAATTCTCTGTCCGTCGTGACGGAAGTGCAGGACGGACCGTCTAGGCAACGACGACCGGCACGGTGCGTAATCACCAGTCTGGGTCGGATTTCTGGGTAAGTTTTAAAGGGGCGTTTTTGGACTATTTCTTTGTAAATTAGAATGTTCGTGGTCAATGTTAATAACTCAAATTCTTGGGGGTGTGAAAGAGATAACCTTGAGTTAAGTAGTGGGTTAATTCCTCATCTTTTATACCTAATTATATGCTAATTAGGGAAAAGAGAGAGAGTTTTGAAGAAGAAAAATAGAGAGAACAAGGAGAAGAGAGGAACGATCTATAGAGAGAGACAACCAAAGAGGAACAAAAAGCTTGGAGAGATTGCTTGCTTGATCAAGAATCCTTGGTGAAGGTAGGTTATGGTTTTGATACTATTCGTAGTAAACTCTTAATAGTTAATGATATGTATTGGTAGTATTGTAAACCCTTCTATATGCTTAATTGTATGCTTGCATGAATGTGATTATGTGATTGTGATAAAATAAGCTTAATGAGCTTGGAATCCAAATCCTTGAGAAACCCTAATTCACCTTTGTTATTGTGTGCCTTGGTATAAAGAGGCTTGGATGAACTGAAAGTAAATGAGACTGTGAGCCTATGGTATAAAGAGCTGATTACCTAAAGTATAATTGATGATGCCTTAGGTCCTAAAGAGAAGTCTTGATGATTGTAGACTGAATGTTAGTGGATCGGGTGTAACGAACCGACACTACGAAGTAGGGGATCGGAGTGTCCACTTCCGACACATAGTATTAGTGATAGGGTGTCACGAACCCCCCCGACACTAGATTGGGGAGCCGGAGTGTCACGTGCCGCACTATTTTAGTGGATCGGGTGTCACGAACCGACAAGCGTAGAATTAGGGAGCGGGTGTCCAGAACGCGACACGTAGAATAGGGGATGGAGGGTCACGTTCCACCACATAAATATAGGGGATCGGAGTGTCACGTTTCCAGACACGATAGTAAGTAGGGGAGACGGAGAGTCACGTACCGACACAAGAAGAAGAAAGATAATGATATTATAGATGTGAAAATAACTCAATGTAATGAACCTAATTCCCAAATGAGTGTGGTATTGAGGCTTGAGTCCTCATGGATGAACTTGGTAGTACTTATTGATGATTATAGTACTTGTTGCTACATGTTGAGTATTGTAGTTGATTTATGATATGAACTGATATATACTGTTTTCTATTTTGAGTTGGCCGATGATACCTACTCAGTACTTGTGTTTTGTACTGACCCCCTACTTGTTGTTTCTTTCTTTGTTATTTGGGGAATGCAGCAAACGTACCGTCGTCTTCAACTCAGCAGCAATTCTAGCCAGTCTTCACTACACCGGATTTCAGGGTGAGCTAATGCTTCTAGCTTGGACTGGATCTTCTCTTCAATGTCTTGATGCCTTGAACTTCCGGCATGGACTAGCCTTTTATTTATTTTAGCTTCTTAGATACTTTTAGATTAGTAACTTGAGGATAGATGTTCTTGTGATGATGACTTCCAGATTTTGGGGATAATGAGTTTTAAGTCTTCCGCTTTGTATTTTGTTCAATATGTTGGGGTTTTAGATTGGTTGGTTCGCTCACATAGTAGGATAAGTGTGGGTGCCACTCGCGGCTCGATTTTGGGTCGTGACAGTATATTATTAAAAACAACGACATTGCATAAAGTACTATACTTTATGATAAATAACGAAATTTTAAAACTTAAAGGGTGCAAATCTGCACACAAAAAAATGGAGACACACATTGATAGCGTCCTCTTGATTATTATTTAAGAATGACTCTGGCTTCACATATATAAATTCATTGATGCTTAATTACGTGATAAGAACTTCAGTTGTTCTTTCTACATGGTTTGCTAACTACAATTATCTTTTTCATACTCTTCATTTATTTATTATTATTTTCTAATTAATTATTCAACTTTTATACTCTTAATATTCATAACTTTCATCTTTTCATATTCATAACCTCCAAATATTTAAACTAAAACTTTAAGATATCTTTTGATATTCCTTCTATTCTATCTATATAAATTCAACTTTTTTATCTCATGAAACCCCTACCAAGATTATTAGGCTATTATTTTTGTTCTACAGTTAAAGAAGATGAAAAAGACTCTTGAATTTTGATAGGATATGGAAGAAGTTGATATGAACTCAAAGAATTATGTACTAACTTCGCACTTATTTTTTCATCTATATATACATCAATCTTATAAGAATAATGTATACATTGTATTTTTTTCTTAACTCTATTTCTTTTCGTCTTTTTTTCCCTATTAGACTTCTTAATTTAGTTTTCTATGAATGTTTTACTGTTGTAAGTCTTTATTCTTATTTTGTAATTGTTACATTTTATTATTCTACAATTTACATATATATTTCCATGAATTTTAGTCATTCTAACATGTCTGTACAAATTCACAAAAAACACACGTGCAAAGCACGTGCTCAGAAACTAGTAAAGAAAAGAAACACAAATACAGTGAAATATTGATTAAAATGAAGTCATTTTTTTTGTAAATAGCACTGAACTTCAATAACCTAGTTATTTATATACTTTGCTCTAAAATTAATCTCAATTTGATCAAAAGAAATTATTATCTTTATTCCACGTACCAAAAAGACTATTCAATCTTGTAAATACCAAATAGTAGAGGATGTCCTTTGATCAAAAAACAAAAGAGGAGGCCCAATTCAATTTAATGAGCCCACAAGGCGTTCACACCAAGAAACAATGGTCACTTTGTCCTCCATAGATGTTATCGATGGTGAAAATACTATAAATACCATATAATCTACTCTTTACATATCACTCACTCCGTCATGATAGTTCAAAAGCCCTTCATTTCTCAATTCCTTCTAGATTTTGGGAGGTGTAGCTGCTCTTTCTACTACCATTTTCCCTTTTGGGCATATCCAGGTATGTTATCTATCAATATTTTTCGTTTTTAATTGAATTTTGTGTTTTTCTGGAATAAGTTGGTGTTTTTGTTTAGTTTGCGTTTGCGATTTTAGGGTTTTATTGAAGATTAATTAATGTTGGGTTTGTTTTTATGGTTTTGGCGTAGATGGATGAGTGGTGAGTGGTGACTGTTTCGTGTGGACGTTATCGCCTAGAATCGAGGAGAGGGAAGTTCATCTAGGATCAAGTTCGGTAAGGCAGGGTGCATTTGGTAAGTTTTGGGGTTTGAAATAGGGAAAAGAGGAGCTTGATGAAGTTGCTAATTTGTTTCCTTCGGATCCGTTTGATATGGACAGTAGTAACCAAAGGATGGGTTTTCAGCCATGACTAGTTGGTTAGAGGATTTTGGCTTTATGGTAGATGAGAATTATTGAGGTTGAGAAACGTATTCGCAAGATGGGAATTCATCAAGGTGCGGGTTTAGAGTTTATTGATGGAAATTGTGATCCGTTAGGGATGAATTTCAGAGAGAGGTTGAACGGTGGTCATGGTATGATAGATGGTAAATGATCATTGTGGTGTGGATGGAGGTAATCCATCACAAGCGTTGTTTGGCATTGTTGGTTGTTGTCCCTGGGTTATTTAGGCTTGGGGGACCTATTTGTAGTTGAAAGAATATGCAAGCCACTTTTATTGAGAAATATTAACATAGTTCATGCATTTTGTACTATTATCATAATTATATCTTTATAAATTTGACGAATAGAGCTCAAGGCCATAGATCGATGAATAATTTCTTCAAAATTTGTTTTGATCAGTGATTCATCGGCCACTAGATCCAAGAATCTCACTCTATTCTCAAACCTGGTGGCTCGGTTTATTGGGAAGTTAGTTGGGATCAACCCTATGTATCCTCATATCATAAATATTCTATCCAAGTCAATAATGTTTTAATATTTTGCACTTGATTATTATTTGACGGTCGTTTGGTTTGAAGATAAGTTATGTTGATTATTTTTTTTATAGATTGATTGATTTGTTGTATATTATTAAAAACAACGGCATTGCATAAAATATTATCTTTTATGATAAATAACGAAATTTAATAATTTAAAGAGTGCAAATCTGAAAAATAGAAACACACATTGATAATGTCCTCTTGATTATTATTTAAGAATAATTCTAGCTTTACAAATTTAAATCCATTGATGCTTAATTTTGTGATAAGAAATTTAGTAGTTCTTTCTACATGGTTTGCTAACGTTAATTTTCTTTTTCATATTGTTCATTTATTTATTATTATTTTCTAACTACTTATTCAACTTTCATACTCTTAAATTCATAACTCACATCTTTTTCATATTCATAACCTCCAAATATTTAAACTTAACTTTAAGATATTTTTTTATATTCCTTCTATTCTATTTATATAAATTCAACTTCGTTATCTCATGAAACCTCTATCAAGATTATTAGGCTATTATTTTTGTTCTACAGTTAAAGTAGATGAAGAAGACTCTTGAATATTGATCGGATATGGAAGAAGTCGATAAGAACTCTGTACTAATTTTGTACTTATTTTTTCATCATAGATACATTAGGTTTATAAGAATAATGTCTAAATTGTAATTTTTTTCTCAAATTTGTTTCTTTTTGTCTTTTTTTCTCTATTAGACTTATTAATTTACTTTTCTATGAATTTTTTTTGTCGTAAGTTTTTATTCTTATTTCATAAATATTATATTTTATTATTCATTACAATTTACATATACATATTTCAATGAATTTTAGTCATTCTAACATATCTATAAAAATTCACATGAAACACACGTGCGAAGCACATGCTCAGAAACTAGGAAATGGAAAAATACACAAATACGGTGAAATATTGATTAAAATGTAGTCATTTTTTGTAAATAGCACTAAACTTCAATAACCTAGTTATTCATATAATTTGCTCTAAAATTAATCTCAATTTTATCAAAAGAAATTATTATCTTTATTCCATGTACCAAAACGACTCCTCAATCTTGTAGAACCCAAATAGTAAAGGAGGCCCTTTGATCAAAAAAAAAGAAGAGGAGGCCCAATTCAATAAAATGAGCCCACAAGGCGTTCACACCAAGAATCAATGGTCACTCTGTCCTCCATAGATGTTATCGATGGTGAAAACACTATAAATACCCTATAATCTACTCGTTACATATCACTCACTCCGACGTAATAGTTCATAAGCCCTTCATTTCTCAATTTCATCTTGGTTTTGGGTGGTGTAGCTGCTCTTTTTATCACCATTTCCCTTTTTGCGCAAATCCAGGTATGTTATCTTTCTATTTTTTTCGTTTTCCATTTAGTTTTTTGTTCAAAATTTTGTGTTTTTCTTGAACAAGTTGTTGGTTTTGTTTAGTTTGTGTTTGCGATTTTAGGGTTTTAGTGAAGATTAATTAATGTTGGGTTTGTTTTTTTGGTTTTGGCGTAGATGGGTGAGTGGTGAGTGGTGACTGTTTTAAGTGGACGTTATGGCCTAGAATCGAGGAGAGGGAAGCTCATCTAGGATCAAGTTTGGTAAGGCAGGGTGCATTTGGTAAGTATTGGGGTTTGAAATGGGGAAAAGAGGAGCTTGATGAAGTTGCTAATTTGTTTCCTCGGGATTTGTTTGATATGGACAGTAATATCCAAAGGATGGATTTTTCAGCCATGACTAGTTGGTTAGAGGATTTTTGCTTTATGGTAGACGAGAATAAATGAAGTTGAGAAACTTGATTCGCAAGATGGGAATTCATCAAAGTGCGGGTTTTCAGTTGATTGATGGATATTGTGAGCCGTTAGGGATGAATTTCAGAGAGGGGTTTAACGGTGGTCATGGTTTTATGGATGATGAATGATCATTGGTGTGGATGGAGGTAATCCATCACAGGCGTTGTCGGTTGTTGTCCCTTGGTTATTTAGGCTTGCGGGACCTATTTGTAGTTGAAAGAGTATGCAAGCCACTTTTATGGAGAAATATTAACATACTTCATCCATTTTGTACTAACATCACAACTGATATTCTTATAAATTTGAAAAATAGAGCTCAAGGCCATAGATGGATCAATAATTTCTTCAAAATCTTTTCTTTGATCAGTGATTTATCAGCAACTAGATCCAAGAATCTCACTCTATTCTCAAAACTGGTGGCTCGGTTGATTGGCAAGCTAGTTGGGATCAGCCATATGAATTCTCATATCATAAATATTCTATCCGAGTCAAAAGTGTTTTAATATTTTGCACTTGAGTATTATTTAACGGTCGTTTGGTTTGAAGATAAGTTAATAGTTTGGTTTGAAGATAAGTTAAATTGGGATTATTTTTTTATTGATTGATTGATTTGTTGTATATTATTAAAAACAACGAAATTGCATAGAGTATTATCCTTTATGATACATAACGAAATTTAATAATTTAAAGGGTGCAAATCTGCAAAATGGAGACACACATTGATAATGTCCTCTTGATTATTATTTAAGAATGATTCTAGCTTCACAAATTTAAATTCATTGATGCTTAATTACGTGATAACAACTTAAGTTGTTATTTATTCATGGTTTTCTAACTTTAATTTTCTTTTTCATATTGTTCATTTATTTATTATTATTTTCTAATTACTTATTCAACTTTTATACTCTTGATATTCATAACTCTCATCTTTTCATATTCATAACCTCCAAATATTTAAACTAAAATTTTAAGATATCTTTTGATATTCCTTCTATTCTATCTATATAAATTCAACTTCATTATCTTATGAAATCCCTACAAAGATTATTATACTATTATTTTTGTTCTACAGTTAAAGTAGATGAAAAAGACTCTTGAATTTTGATAGGATATGAAAGGAGTCCAAAAGAACTCAGAGAATTATGTACTAATTTTGTACTTATTTTTTCATCTATATATACATTAGGCTTATAATAATAATGTCTACATTTATTTTTTTTTCTCAAATTTGTTTCTTTTTGTCTTTTTTTCTCTATTAGACTTTTTAATTTAGTTTTCTATGAATGTTTTATTGTCGTAAATTTTTATTCCTATTTTATAATTGTTATATTTTATTATTCATTACAATTTACAAATATATATTTCCATGAATTTTAGTCATTCTAACATATTTATAAAAATTCACATGAAACACACGTGCGAAGCACGTGCTCAGAAACTAGGAAATAGAAATATACACAAATACGGTGAAATATTGATTAAAATGTAGTCAAGTTTTTGTAAATAGTACTGAACTTCAATAACCTAGTTATTCATATAATTTGCTCTAAAATTAATCTCAATTTTATCAAAAGAAATTATTATCTTTATTCCATGTAACAAACGACTCCTCAATCTTGTAAAACCCAAATAGTTGATGAGTCCCTTTGGTCGAAAAAAAGAATAGGAGACTCAATTCAATAAAATGAGCCCACAAGGAGTTCACACCAAGAAACAATGGTCACTCTGTCCTCCATAGATGTTATCGATGGTGAAAACACTATAATACCCTATAATCTACTCTTTACATATCACTCATTCCGCTACAATAGTTCATAAGCCTTTCATCTCTCAATTTCATCTTGGTTTTGGGTGGTGTAGCTGCTCTTTTTACCACCATATCCCTTTTTGCGCAAATCTAGGTATGTTATATATTTATTTTTTTCGTTTTCCATTTCGTTTTTTGTTTGAATTTTGTGTCTTTCTAGAACAAGTTATAGTTTTTGTTTAGTTTGCATTTGCAATTTTAGGGTTTTATTGAAGATTAATTAATATTGGGTTTGTTTTTTTAGTTTTGGGTAGATGGGTGAGTGGTGAGTGGTGACTGTTTCGAGTGGACGTTATGGCCTAGAATCGAGGAGAGGGAAGTTCATCTAGGATCAAGTTTGGTAAGGCAGGGTGCATTTGGTAAGTTTTGGGGTTTGAAATGCGTAAAAGAGGAGCTTGATGAAGTTGCTAATTTGTTTCCTTCGGATCCGTTTGATATAGACAGTAATATCCAAAGGATAGATTTTTCAGCCATGACTAGTTGGTTAGAGGATTTTGGCTTCATGGTAGAAGAGAATTAATGAAGTTGAGAAACTTGATTCGCAAGATGGGAATTCATCAAATTGCGGGTTTTCAGTTGATTGATGGAAATTGTGAGCCGTTAGGGATGAATTTTAGAGAGGGGTTGAACGGTGGTCATGGTTTGATGGATGGTGAATGATCATTGTGGTGTGGATGGAGGTAATCCATCACAGGCGTTGTTGGTTGTTGTCCCTTGGTTATTTAGGCTTGTGGGACCTATTTTGTAGATGAAAGAGTATGCAAGCCACTTTTATGGAGAAATATTAACATACTTCATCCATTTTGTACTAACATCACAATTGATATTCTTATAAATTTGATGAATAGAGCTCAAGGCCATAGATGGATCAATAATTTCTTCAAAATCTGTTCTTTGATCAGTGATTCATCAGTCACTAGATCCAAGAATCTCACTATATTCTCAAAACTGGTGGCTCGGTTGATTGGCAAGCTAGTTGGGATCAGCCATATGAATTCTCATATCATAAATATTCTATCCGAGTCAATAGTGTTTTAATATTTTGCACTTGAATATTATTTAACGGTCGTTTGATTTGAAGATAAGTTAAATTGGGATTATTTTTTCATTGATTGATTTATTTGTTGTATATTATTAAAAACAACGACATTGCATAGAGTATTATGCTTTATGATACATAACAAAATATAATAGTTTAAAGGGTGCAAATTTGCAAAATGGAGACACACGTTGATAATGTCCTCTTGATTATTATTTAACAATGATTCTAGCTTCACAAATTTAAATTCATTGATGCTTAATTACGTTATAAGAACTTAAGTTGTTATGTCTTCATCGTTTGCTAACTTTAATTTTCTTTTTCATATTGTTCATTTATTTATTATTATTTTCTAATTACTTATTTAACTTTTATACTCTTAATACTCATAACTCTCATCTTTTCATATTCATAACCTCCAAATAATTTAACTAAAATTTTCAGATATCTTTTGATATTCCTTCTATTCTATCTATATAAATTCAACTTCTTTATCTCATGAAATCCCTACCAAGATTATTATGCTACTATTTTTGTTTTACAGTTAAAGTAGATGAAGAAGATTCTTGAATTTTGATAGGATATGGAAGGAGTCGAAAAGAACTCAGAGAATTATGTACTAATTTTGTACTTATTTTTTCATCTATATATACGTTAGCTTTATAAGAATAATGTCTACATTTATTTTTTTCTCAAATTTGTTTCTTTTTGTCTTTTTTTCTCTATTAGACTTCTTAATTTAGTTTTCTATGAATGTTTTATTGTCTTAAGTTTTTATTCCTATTTTATAATTGTTATATTTTATTATTCATAATTTACATATATATATTTCCATGAATTTTAGTCATTCTAACATATCTATAAAAATTCACATGAAACACACGTGCGAAGCACATGCTCAGAAACTAGAAAATAGATAAATACACAAATACGGTGAAATATTGATTAAAAAGTAGTCATTTTTTGTAAATAGCAGTGAACTTCAATAACCTAGTTATCATATAATTTGCTCTAAAATCAATCTCAATTTTATCAAAAGAAATTATTATCTATATTCCATATAACAAACGACTCCTCAATCTTGTAAAACCCAAATAGTTGAGGAGGCCTTTGATCGAAAAAAAGAATAGGAGGCCCAATTCAATAAAATGAGCACACAAGGTGTTCGCACCAAGAAAAAATGGTTACTCTGTCCTCCATAGATGTTATCGATGGTGAAAACACTATAATACCCTATAATCTACTCTTTACATATCACTCGCTGCAATAGTTCATAAGCCTTTCATTTCTCAATTTCATCTTGGTTTTGGGTGGTGTAGCTGCTCTTTTTACCACCATATCCCTTTTTGTGCAAATCCAGGTATGTTATCTATTTATTTTTTCGTTTTCCATTTCGTTTTTGTTTGAATTTTTTGTTTTTCTAGAAGAAGTTGTTGTTTTTGTTTAGTTTGCGTTTGCGATTTTAGGGTTTTATTGAAGATTAATTAATGTTGGGTTTGTTTTTATGGTTTTGGAGTAGATGGGTGAATGGTGACCGTTTCGAGTGGACGTTATGGCCTGGAATCGAGGAGAGGGAAGATCATCTGGGATCAAGTTTGGTAAGGGAGGGTGGATTTCATAAGTTTTGGGGTTTGAAATGGGGAAAAGAGGAGCTTGATGAAGTTGCTAATTTGTTGCCTTGGGATCCGTTTAATATGGACAGTAGTAACCAAAGGATGGGTTTTTTCAGCCATGACTAGTTGGTTAGAGGATTTTGGCTTTATGGTAGATGAGAATCAATGAGGTTGAGAAACTTGATTCCCAAGATGGAAATTCATCAGGGTGCGGGTTTCTAGTTGATTGATGAAAAGTTAAGATCAAAATCAAAAAAGTCAAGAGTCAAGTCTAGAAGTTAAGAAGCAAGTCAAAACAAAGTTCTTCAAAGTAATCAAGAGTTTTTAGCAATGTTTTAACTTTGTTTTTAAGACTTAAGAGTTGAGTTCATCAAAGAGAAAAGTTGAAGTTATTTCTTTAAAGAAGTATATGGGACTATGTATTCTCAAAGAGGTTGAAAAGAAATGTTTTCACATTTAAACAAGAACGGAAACTGAAATTTCCAAAGAGCATTCGAGCTAGTTTTGAGAAAAGAGGAATAGCTTTCTAAATGAAGCAAGCAGGGAAACTCAGATTTTCAAGATAGCTTTTGAGCTAAGTTTTGACCACTAATCTCAAATCACAGAAGAAGTATGTTTTAAAAACATAAGATCCAGTATATTTTGGGAGTAGTATTGAGCACTGGTTTAGGAACGAGCATAAGTTCATATAACTCACATCTCCATAAAATCATGTAGCCACCATGGGTAAAAATAAGGTCATACTTTTTAGATGAACCCTTTCTAGTGGATCCATTAGGCAGTTCAGGTCTTAAACCGTTGGCCAGGTATAGGATGCTCTGGCAGTGTGAGGTAGATCATTGTATCATCACTATATCTCTTATGTGATGATTATCGGTTAGAGAAACTTCCACAAAAGTTATTGTTTTCTTATAAACAAAATTTATTTGTATTTTTACATACATCTCATAGTCAATTGTATCTATGCATATACACAGAGTTTCCAACATATTTTTAAACATATTTTCTTTATATTGCACTTGTGTTTAAATTGTTTTATATTTAAATGAGTCAGTTATATTCAGTTACGTTGAGCCAGGGTAAGTTCTTCAGTTTTTTCAGACTCTTTCTAGCCTATGTTGTTTAGCATTCCAACTCGCATACCCGTACATTCAATGTATTGGTACCAGATGGCATGCATCATGTTATAATGCAGACAAAGGTAATAAGGATCGGCATCCAGCGCACCATTGATCCAGTATAGCACTCCAGAGTCAGTTGGTGAGCCTCCTTGCATTTTAAAGGACTCTTTTTTTTTTTCTATATTAGTTGTTAGGATGTTGTGGGGTCTGTCCAAACATCCATCTCAGATGTTTAGAGACATCATAGACTATCAAATGTTAGTCCTTTGAGTCTTTTATTTTCATCTATTATGTTATAGACTTGGGTGCGCAGCTTTTGTCAAGTTGAATGTTTAATCTTTAGACATTCTCAGATTATGTTATTATTCAGTTCAGTTAGATGCTATTAATCCTTATAAATGTGCACATAGTCTTCTACTGAGTTAAGTAAGTCATGCCAAGGGTCCGCTCGAGGCCACCAATGGTTTCGAGTGCTGGCCACACCCAGGGTGTAGGCTCGGGGCGTGACAATTTGTGTTGTTGTTCTTTATTTTATAATCATTATATAATCTTTTTTTATGAACTTGATCAAAATGATTAAATAGTAGCACAACATGAGGAAATATTTTGTTACATACTCGACATACAATTAAATTAGTATAAGTCGATCACCATTACATTTCTTTTAATTAAGCTGAATCAAAAATTATTTAAACTGGAAAGCTCCTATCTAAAATATTGAATTACCATTTTGCCTCTCTAATAAATTAAAATTTTAGTAATATCTAATTAAATAATAATATTTTAACTATATAAAGATTGAATTATATAAATACATCTTCCTCATATAAAAAATGTAATTTCCCTATAACAAAATTGTTGAAGAAAGCTTTAAGACTGATGAAACATGTCGAAGGAACAATAGACTGATGGAATATGTCGAAGGAACATGCAAACTCATAAAGGCAAAATATTTCTCTTGTTATATGTGGATGATATTATTGTCACATAATGTAATCCGTCCCATGTCTTACAGTTGGTTCTATAACTTGGGAAGGAGTTCACTATGAAAGATCTTGACCCTTTACACGTCTTTCTGAGGTGAAGTATTTCAAAGGGGGAGTTCACTTAAATCAAAGAATGTATGCTGGTGAATTGCTGGCGAAGAAAGAGATCACTTTGGCAAAGGTTGTAATCACTCCTTTGGCTCAAAGCCATGGTCTGCATGAAGCTGTAGAAAGTCTTGTAGATGCCTCTTTGTACAGAATGATAGTAGGGAGCCTTCAATATTTGACCCCACTCATGCTGTAAATTTAGCAAGCATGTTTTTGCAAAGCCCAAACATTAAATATATTCAAGGGGTAAAAAGGATTCTCAAGTACATCAAAGATACTATACACTTTGGTCTCGGAATTATTTCACAATCACCATGTAGGTTGTATGGCTACTTAGATTTCGATCGGGGATGTTTTACCACTACTAGGAGATCAACTACAAGTTATAGCATCTACCTAGGTGTCAATTGTATATTTTGGACCTCCAAGAAACATACCATAGTAGCCCGATCGAGTGTTAAAGCTAAGTATAGAGCACTAGGCTCCACTGCCACAGATATGACTTAGACTTGTATCTTCTTCATGACCTTAGAGTGTTTCTTCGATCTGTTTCTACGTTGTATTGTGATAACATGAGTGCCTTGTACATGGCAGTTACTTTAGTTATGCATGCTAGAACCAAACATGTTGAAACGGACTATCATTTTGTTCGTGAGAAAGTGGCCATGAGACAACTTTTTACTCACTTTGTGAAGTCTAAGGATAAGCTAGTTGATATTCATACCAAAGTCTTCACAAAGCACGTTTTCTCTGATTTTTGCAGCAAGCTAGGAGTTACAGTTCGTCCACTCGACTCAAATTTATTCGATCGAAATAATATGCGTATCAGTGTTGATCATTCTGTTTGATTCTATTTTAATATATGATTTAAATTGTGAATTTCGAATATAATTTTAAATTTATAATTAGATTGCATCTAGTTAAATTTAATTGACTATTTAAAATGAATTTAAGAAAAACCTCGTTAAGGCTCCCACAAGCTTCATCATGAACAAGTGCTCCAAAAATAGTTATTTGACTCATATCTCTATTTTGAATGTTGAATACAATAGAATACATATACATTTGGATATTTGTCATTTTTTCATGGACAGTCCAATTAGAAATATAAGTGCATTTGGATACATAAACACATTAAGTAGATTTGAATGTAACAGTGCATCCATTTTTAGAACAGTGGAATACATATACATCTGGATAATTATATTGCAATATAATTCATTATCATATTCCTTAGTTGTTCAATTGTATTTATACATTAACAAAATTGTATTAAGAATATCATAATACAATTATTCTTGCCATGGAGTTCGTCTGTTGGAAATCAAAACAAATAAGATTCATTCGATATTACAATAAATTAAATTAAAACAAACTTATGTGAAATGCCTAAACGTATGAACAAAAACAATGGCAACAATGAAGAATGGTGTACAATGTATTTCAATTCTTTTAAAATTGACTAGAATTCAAAACTATATGCACTGACCATATAATTATTAGTTGTTTATGTAATGATGTGAAATTGAGAATTTAAGGACATAATTAACAAGATTGTTATAGTACCAGAAGTTACCTTATATAATGCAGTATAATTAAAATTATTAAAAAAAAATAAGAAACAAAAACATACACAAATACGGTCAAATATTGATTAAAATGTAGTCATTTATTGTAAATAGCATTGAACTTCAATAATCTAATTATTTATATAAATTGTTCTAAAATTAATTTCAATCTTATCAAAAGAAATTATTATATTTATTCCACGTACCAAAAATACTCCTCAATCTTGTAAAGCCCAAAATAGAAAAGGAGGCCCTTTGATCGAAAAAAACTAGAGGAGGCCCAATTCAATAAAATGAGCCCACCAGGCACTCACACCAAGAAACAATGGTCACTCTGTCCTCATAGAAGTTAACGATGGTGAAAACACTATAAATACAAAATAATCTACTCTTTACATATCTCAATCCGCCGTAATAGATCAAAAGCCCTTAATTTCTCAATTCCTTCTAGGTTTTCGGTCAGTAGCTGCTCTTTTTTTCTACAATTTCCCTTTTTGGGAAAATCAAGGTATGTTTAACTATCTATTTTTTCATTTTTGCTTGAATTTCGTGTTTTTCTGGAACAAGTTGGTGTTTTTGTTTAGTGTGCATTTGCGATTTTAGGATTTTGTTGAAGATTATTAAATGTTGGGTTTGTTTTGTGTATTTGGCGTAGGTGGGTGAGCGGTGAGTGGTGACTGTTTTGAGTGGAGGTTATGGCCTGGAATCGAGGAGAGCGAAGCTCATCTGGGATCAAGATTGATAAGGGGGTGGATCTGCTATGTTTTGAGGTTTGAATTGGGAAAAAGAGGAGCTTGATGAAGTTGCCTTCAGATCCGTTTGATATGGACAGTAGTAACCAAAGGATGGGTTTTTCAGCCATGACTAGTTGGTTAGAGAATTTTGGCTTTATGGTATATGAGAATTAATGAGGTTGAGAAACTTGATTCGCAAGATGGGAATTCATCAGGGTGCGGGTTTCCAATTGATTGATGGAAATTGTGAGCCGCTGGGGATGAATTTCAGAGAGAGGTTGAACGGTGGTCATGGTCTGATGGATGGTGAATGATCATTATGGTGTGGATGGAGGTAATCCATCGCAGGCGTTGTTAGTTGTTGTCCTTTGGTTATTTGGGCATGGGGGGACCTATTTGTAGTTGAAAGAGTATACAAGCCTTTATGGGATGTTGTTGTAGGAGATCCACTTTTATGGAGAAAAATTAACATAGTTCATCCATTTTGTACTAACATCACAAATGATATCCTTATAAACTTGACGAATAGAGCTCAAACCCATCTTTATTCTCTCAGTCTATTTCACTACTCAAAGCTCACTGATGCTGGTTTGAAGCTCAAAGGTCAGTTGTTTCTCTTGTGTTACTTGCTTAGTTATTAGTAAATGTATTACCTTAACGGTTATAAGTAGTAAGAAATCTATTAAGCACACAGTTAATTTAGAAAACCTAACTTGTAAACCACACTTTTTCATACTAAACCTATATGCAATTTGAATTTCCATGTTGATGTCTCTTCCACCCGCCTCAGTACTTGTTAGGTTATTCCAGGGCCTTACCAACATTTGACAGACAAGAGAAATGTCCTCTAATTAATGCAACACTTGATGAAAATAATGCTTATATATATGGTAATAACTAGTCTCTCCATAGCTTGTGTAGGAGTCTTCCGTTGTTCACAGACGAGAAAGACAAGTGAGGGAGAAATGGACAGTCTCCATGGCTTCACCAAGTAAGCATTGCAAACCCCAAATGATAATTCTTTAAAAGTATTTGTTGTATGTGTGATTTCATTTTGTTATTTTTTGTATTTAGTATTGGAATGAAACATAGCATAGAGGATTTCGTATTCCTATGGTCTACCCCATCCATTTAGTTGTTTATTTTACATTATTTCGTTATTGTTAACTTTCCGATATGTGTATCCCTTTTTCAAACTATTTGGCGTTCTTTAATTTATGCGGAGTTTGTTGCGAGATTTTACTGGGTATCGTTGTTGTTGTTATGGTCTACCCGAACTATTTGGGATTAATGTGTATATAGTAGGAGTAGAACTTTTCCAAGAGTGCCACTTGATTATTAAAAACTTTGTTTTTCCAGCTTATATTTTGTATATCTACAAACCCTCTATTTCGCACTTCCACATCATGGAATAATTTCATTAATTTTTGGACTAAGGTTGCGGCCATAATCCTCTAAACGCGATATGGATAGAAATTAGCCCAAAAGTTGGAGATTTTTTTGTGGGATTGAATGAACCAACCTGCCTTTTGTAGGCTAGCTCTTTTTGTGTATTATAGTTAAATGAACTTGTCTCCAAAATTTCTCCGTTATCACATAACTGATTTATCTAAATTTTTCTTTCACTTTTATCTTCCATCTGGGCTATGTTTGATTCAGTGTTTCCTTCTTTTTGTAAGTTGGATTGATGTCCTTGAGCTGAAGATCTTTCATAAAAACCTCTTTATCTCCAAAAAGTAGTGGTAAGATTTGCACTCCGTACATTCTTCATACTCTACTAAGTGGGATTTCACTAGGTATGTTGTTGTTGATGATGATAATATTTTTCACTAGGGAAAATATGGAAAAGCTCCTTCTAGTGTTGATAGTTTTAGATGAATAAAGTTTAAGGTGGAAAGCTCCTATCTTAAAAATTGAATTACCATTTTGCCTCTCTACTAAATTAAGAATTTAATTAAATAATAATATTTTAATTATAATTATATAAAATTATAAATGCATCTTTCTCATATTAAAAAATGAAATTGACCTAGATTTAGAATGAATTGTAATCCAAAAATAGAAAGGAGAAACGCTTTCTCTCCTAAGGAAGTTTTCAAACAAACTAAAAATTCAAAGTTCCTCTTTTTCCTATCAAGATGGTGATTTTCTAATCGAACAAGAATGAACTGTAGTCGGTTCTAAAAGAAATAACTATAAAAAAAAAAACTTAACACAAATATAAATTGGTTGAAAAATAAATAATGAATATCAAATAGTAAGATTATATAAACCAATATGTTCATATGTGATTTTACCATTTCCTGTATTGCTAGAATAGACCTTTTCTTTTATGAACTTCATCGAAATGATAAGTATTGTCACAACATGAGGAAATATTTTGCCACACACTCACATGCAATTAAATTAGTATAAAGCACCGTTATTTTTCTCTTAACTAAGTTGGATTAATATATGATTTAACTTACTTAAGAGAAAAATAACGTATACTTACACTAATTTAATTGCATGTCAAGTGTGTGACAAAATATTTCTTTATGATGTATCACTACGCTATCATTTTGATCAAGTTCATGAAAGAACATTTTATATGCTAACAATACAACAACAAAATAGTAAAAATCATACATGAATATATTAGAATATATAGTATTATTATTTGATGTAATAATACGATATTCATTATTTATTCGCCAACAAATTTATATTTGCGTTAAGTCGGTTTTTTTGTTACCTCTTTAGGCCCGACTATGATTCATTCTTGTTCATTCATAAAATCACCGTCTTGCTAATAGGAAGATCTTATGGGAAAATCTTAGGAACATTAAAACATTTATAAAGGTATGTGGCTCATCAGAGGTGATTTTAATGAGCTAACTTTTTTTTTCTTTTTTTTTTAATAAAAAGAAAAGGATCTCAATGAGAAAAGTACAAGCAAGGGGGGTTAGGCTTCCTTACTAATCTTAATGAGGTAAAGGAACTCTACTAATTAACAAGCATGAATAAATTACTTGCTAGAGAAAATTAGATATTGCATGATCATCATAGAGTTTATAATAAATTCTATGATGATACTACAAATGAGAATGCTTAAGTAATTCAAAAATACAAAATCTAAGAATAAAGTTGAGTTATCAAAGGAATTCTGGGGGGAAAAACGTCGGTAACCCTTTCCGAGTAATTACAAAAATTTGTATTATATTGGCTTATTTGAGATCTCGACAATTATTTTGGGGTTTATCTGATTGTTTGAGGTTTTTGTATTGAATTTGTGTTTTATCTGATTATTTGATTATTTGTCAAAGCAGATATTGAATGTATCAACTTCTTTTATGCTTATGATTCAGAGTTTTCCTGGTTCTAATTTCACTCTCCTTGAGAATTTGTTGTAATTTGCACTTCTAACTCGCATTTTTCTATTCTCGTGAAGCTTAGTACTGAAGAGAAGCAATAGATAGCTGCAAAAAGGTTACGAGTTCATGTTCAATTAAGTTTTTGTGAGTTTCATGGGATAAAACGACAACTTACTACAGCTTATACTCCTCAACAAAATGGAGTATGTGAGAGGAAAAATCGAACAATCATGAACGTTGTGCGAAGCCTTTTGCAAAAGAGCCATGTTCCAAAAGTTTTTTGGCCTGAAGCAGTTTGCTGGAGTGTTTATGTGTTTAATCAAAGTCCGTCTCGTGCTATTTAGCTATGAAACCAGAAGCTTGGAGTGGACAACAACCAGATGTTCAACACTTAAGAGTGTTTGGGTGCATTGTATTTGCTCATGTTCCAGATCAGAAAAGGACAAAGCATGATGACAAAGCCAATAAGTGTGTTTTTCATGGGTGTTAGCAGGGAGTCGAAAGCTTACAAGTTGTACAATAGTGATTATCAATCGTGGTGTAGTGTTTGATGTAGATAATTTCTGGTCGTGTGAAGAAAATCCAAACAACCAACAACTTCCTTTGGATCTTGACGATGGAGATAAGGAGCAAGAGCAACCAGTAGCCGATGAAGGTGCTTCTACCTTGGTAAATCAAGAAGGCACCAGCTTTTGACCTCAACAAAATCGAACAAGGCCAACATGGACGGCAGATTATGGGTGAGTGGAAATGTTCAATCTGAAAATAAATTCATCTACATATTTAGCTTTATTTTCTTGTTGTGATCCCGTAAAATATGAGGATGCCTATAAAGATGTAAAGTGGCAGAAAGCAATGGATGTTGAGATTGCCGCAATTGAAAAAAAAACAATACTTGGGAGCTTACGGATCTTCCAAAAGTCCAAAGATCGATTGGAGTTAAATGGATTTATAAAATCAAACTCAATGAGTCTGGTGAAGTTGATAAGTACAAGGCGCTCTTGGTTGTGAAATGATACAAGCAAGAGTATGGTGTGGATTACAAAGAGGTCTTTGCCCCGGTAGTCAGACTTGATACCATCGGATAGGTGTTGGCATTGGCAGCTCAAAACAATTGGCCAATTTATCAACTTGATGTAAAATCAGCCTTTTGGCACGGAGAGCTGCAAGAGGACATATATGTTGATCAACCTCCTGATTATGTGATGCATGAAAGTGATCACAAAGTTTATAGATCGAAAAAAGGCTTTATATGTGCTAAAACAAGCTCCCCGAGCTTGTTACAGTCAAATTGATGCATATTTTAATCTAGAAAATTTTAGAAAATGTCCATACGTGCATACACTTTATACAAAACTTGCGGATGGGAAACTTGTGATTTTATGCTTATATGTAAACAATTTGATTTATACTGGGAGTAATCCTGTATATCTTGAAAAATTTAAGTTATCCATGATAACTGAGTTTGATATGTCTGATCTTGGCTTGATCCATTACTTTCTGGGCATTGAAGTAAAGCAATTAAGTATTGAAATTTTTATTTCACAGAAGAAATATATCCAGGAAACATTACAGAGTTTTGGAATGCAGAGTTGCAATTCTGTCACAACACCAACAGAGTTGGGACTGAAGTTGGAAAAGAAACTTATAGGAAAGAAGATTGACAACACTCTTTTCAAACAACTCGTGGGATGTCTGATGTATCTTACAATCACCATGCCTAACATAATGTATTTTGGTAGTCTTGTTAGCACGTAAATAAAGCACCCAAAAGAGATTCTTTTGTTGGTTGCTACAAGAATTCTAAGGTATTTTCAAGGTACCATTGACTACTTGAATACAAGAAAGAAGGCAAGTCAAAGTTAATTGGCTTTACATATAGTGATTTTGCTGGAGAAAAAGAAGACAGGAAAAGCACTTCAGCTTATATGTTTATGCTTGGATTTGAAGTTGTTTCTTGGTGCTCCAAGAAGCAACCAGTTGTTACATTGTCCACTACAGAAGCAAAGTTTTGTAGCTGCAACTGTGTGCGCTACCCAAGCAATTTGGTTGAAGAAGATATTGGTTGAGCTTCATGTTAGACAGCAAGAACGAATTCTTATTTACTGCGATAATGTCTCAGCAATTAAGCTTTCAAAGAATTCAGTATTGCATGGACGGAGCAAACACATAGATGTTAAGTTTCACTTCCTGAGATCTCTCACGAAGGAGAAAGTTATTGATATTGTCTACTGTAGAAGTGAAGACCAAGCTGCTGATATCTTCACTAAGTCCCTCAAGCTGGCAACACTCAGAAAGTTAAGGAAGCTACTTGGAGTTTGCACTTTAAAGGAAAGCTACGATGAATAATGTTATTATGCTGAAGTCGTAGACTTATCATTTTAAGGGAGGATTTGTTAGATATTTTAATAAATTAAGTTTCTTCATTCCTAGTTTTCAGGGTATATGGTTGTTATTTCCAAATTACTGGAAACGTGTGACTTAGTAGGTCAATTTTAATTTCTTTTATGGCTTAGTGGTTGAGATAATGTAGGATTTGTATTGCCTCGCAAACTCTTTTGCGTTTATTTTGATTTTCTTTCCAGTTTTCTAATAGATACTCTTAATTAAAGTAGTTCAATTTATCATTGTTGATGATCCCTGATACGCTCAAACTTACTTCTCAAATAAGAAGTAAAGCGGTCGTATCAAGTAAAGAACCCAACTAATGAGGTTGGGATCGATCCCACAAGGAAAATAGTTCAGACTTAACTTTATTGTATTATTACTATTATTTAGCCAACTGTTTTCCAAAAAAAAACAACTAAAAGACAAAAAAGGGGGGTTTTATTTCTAAATTAATGAGAATGATTAACTAAATAAGATCGAACAACTAACAAATTTAACTTTCGGAGTTTTAATCAAATTGTAAAATTAACTAGGGCTTTAGTGTTCCCCACAGGTTCCTAACTTGGTAAATCTAACTATAACATCTCTATCCTGATATCTTGCATGTAAAGTGATAAGTTATGTATCTCTAAATCCTTGGTCCGGCATCTAGAGAATTTCACTCCGCACCTTGGTCCAGCTACGTGTGTTGCTATACTAACCCTTATCTTTACCTCACATTAAACATCGTATTCGGTATTTGACTAAGCTATTAACTCGTACCAACCAATACTAGTCTATTAGATAGTATACACTAAATCTATGTTGATAATTCTATTTCCTATTATCTACCTCCTTGGTCGGCAAGTAGCATTAAGGCGAGTTCTAACGTTGGCCACCGTTAAAAAGAATTCTAAACGAAAGAATTATCAATACATGCAAGACACCACTCTAGAAATTGTTATTGAAGTTAGATTTCTACCTTGTTATTCACCCATGGTTCCCACAACCCTAGCTATGAGGTTTAGTTACCCATGTTCGTAATTACACAATTCATATCGTTAATGGAAGAGTTCATGCACTTACTTTTATGAAAACGAATAATTTCCCAGAATTCAACTTGATTAATCACCGAAATCCACAACAATCAATTCCCGGAAAATATCTTAATTTCCAAAATCAAGAGTTTACTAATATAATCGAAGAACTATAAACTAAAAATTATCCAGAAAGTCTAACCTCAAAAACGAGGTTTTTCCAACTATTTATAAGAAAAATAAAAACCTAATCAAATAAGGATTCTATTTACTAAAAATCTGTCCAAACGCGTCTGGGTCGACGGACCACGTGACGGACCGTCATGGACACGACGGACCGTCATAGCCTCCGTCGTCCCATACTTCACATCTTCTCATGTTGCTTTCTTCATTCCCCCCGACGGACAGGTATGACGGACCGTCGCAAGCATGACGGCCCGTCGAGGGTCTTCGTTCCAATACACTTGAACTTTGGAATTTTGGGTACTGGGATTACTCTCTGATAATTACGACGAACATGCAGGACGGACCGTCGTATCTGTGACGGTCCGTCACGAACTTCCGTAATCCCACACTTGGTCAGACTTCCCCAAATTTCCTTCAGCAACTTCTTCCTTCACTACGATGCCACCTACGGACCGTCACAGCCGCGACGGACCGTCATAGGCTCCGTAGGTGGTCTCTTCTGCAATTCTTTCTCAAAAACTCCCGCGTTCTTCCTTAGACAGATTTTCTGCAAACAAAGATAAACTTATATCAAAATCAACACAAAAAGGCTCTCGACACACACTAAACTTAAGGAAAAAGTATTAGAAATACCGTGAAACCACGGTACATCAATCCCCTCTCCCTGTCGCATCCATGCTCCTGAAGTCTGAAAATATGCAATTTTCGTTATCAATGGCTCTGTTTGCTAGATAGTCTGCTAACTAGTTTCCTTCTCGCATTACGTGCCGAAAATTATGGTCTTTTCCCCTTGGACATGCCTTAATTTCATAAATGTATCGCTTATGCACATAATAATTTATTATAGAAATAGTTGTTTACAATTATCATAATAGTATTAATATAATCACAGTAAATTAGTTGTAAACATATTTCTATAGTAAGATAAATATTTATAAAATTATGTATGTATATGTGTTATCTGAGAGATTTCTACACTGATAGATATAGTACTTGCATATTATTATTTTTTACGTATGAATCAAATACTCATCAAAATAGTATTAAATTGAAGACAAATTCATCAAAGACATGTTAAAAGTAAATTAATGAGACAATCTTTATAATAAAATTACGAGATTATATAACTATTATATGCTTTATGCCTTAGATTTCTTCTATCGAACAATATATTTATTAAGTTAGTATATTAAAGGTGTGTTCATCTTTATATTCGATTAATTACTTTATAAGTTTTAATTGTGAATTTTATAAATATATTAGAGGTTACATATAGCTATCTATGACTAATAATTATATCAAATTTAAATAAAAATCAACTTAACAATTACTTAAATTTTATCTTGATCCTACTTTGAGATTATTTTTTTATTTTTTTTTGGTAATTAACTGTGTATTCATTAATCAACAAATGGTATTGACAGATCATGAAAAATTACATCACAGTTTGTTAACTAGAAAAAACAAAACTCAGAGGAGATACAACTTTATAGAAGAATCCGGAGCCTAAACGGTAAAAAATGTTAACAAAAATTTTAAAACGGTATATGAAATTTGTTATTAACCAAAACGGCAAAATCGCTGATAAAGTAGCAATGTTGTCCGCCGAAAAAAGAAAAAATCGTTGTTATCGCAGCGATTTGTTAATTTAATTTTTTTTTTTGAAAAAAAATTTAAACAAAATCGCTCCCAAAGGAGCGATTTTCAAAATAAATCTTTTTTAAAATAATTTTTCTAATGTTGCTGCCTCAGCAGCGACTTAAGGTTAAACTTTTTCTATTATTAACTTTTGCTTCTTTTTTAAAAAAAAAGAAAGTTTAAGTCAAATTTTTATTTTTATTTTTTTAAATTAAATCCCTGTCAAGGCAGCGATTTTTAATTAAATTTATTTATTTGTTTTTAAAAATCAAATCGCTAAATTTTTTATTTGATTTATTTGATTTTTTTAAAAAAAATTAATTAAAAATCACTGGTGATATAAAAAAAATGAATTAAATTTCTTTTTTAAAAAAAGAAGCAAAAGTTAATAATTAAAAAAAAAATTAAACTTAAGTCGCTGCTGAGGCAGCGACATATTAAAAAGATTATAAAAAAAATATTTTGAAAATCGCTCCTTTGGGAGTGATTTTGTTTTAAATTTTTTTTTTTAAAAAAAAAAAATCAAATTTAACAAATCGCTGCTATAGCAGCGATTTTGCTTTTTCCGGCGAATAAAATCGCTACTTCGTGAGCGATTTTACCATTTTGGTTAAAAAGAAATTTCATATACCGTTTTAGAATTTTTATTAACATTTTTCACCCTTTAGGCTCTGGACTCGAACTAATTGCCTTAGGAGCCCTCATACTACACATATAAGGGATGTGTTCAAGATTTCTACTTTTGCCTTCAAAAATTCTAATTTGAGATTATTTTTTATTTGGCTCAATCCTATTCTATTAAAACAATACATATACATTTTAGTGCAATTAATTAAAGGTGTTCATCGTTGGATTTAATTCAATTTTATAGACATATTGGTAAGCTTTAAACATAATTGAATAAGTAGTGGTTACCGTTAATTACTTTAAATTAAGAAAAATTACATCAAAGTTGAAGTATAAAATTGCACTAAGGATTAAGTTACACTCAAGTTCATCTTGATCAATTATTTTGAGAGAATTATTATTTGACTCAAATTTATTCGATCGAAATAATATGCATATTGGTGTTGATCTTTCTGTTTGGTTCTATTTTAATATATGATTTAAATTGTAAATTTCAAATAATTTAAAATGAATTTAAGAAAAAACTCGTTAAGACTCACACAAGCTTCATCATGAACAAGTGCTCCAGAAATAGTTATTTGACTCATTTCTCTATTTTGAATGTTGAATACAATAGAATACATATACATTTGGATATTTGTCATTTTTTCATGGACTCTCCAATTAGAAATACAAGTGCATTTGAATACATAAACATATTAAGTAGATTTGAATGTAACAGTGCATTCATTTTTTGTACAGTGAAATACATATACATCTGGATAATTATATTGCAATATAATTCATTATCATTTGTTTTTTTCTTGAATTGTTCAATTGTATTGATACATTAACAAAATTATATTAAGAAATATCGAAATACAATTATTCGCAATTACAACAAATTAAGTTAAAACAAACTTATGTGAAATGCCTTAACGTTTGAACAAAAACAATGGTAACAATGAAGAATGGTGTACAATGTATTTCAATTTTTTTAAAACTGACTAGAATTTAAAAGTATATGCTGACCATATAATTATTAGTTGTTAATGTAATGATGTGAAATTGAGAATTTTAGGACATAATTAACTAGATTGTTATAGTACCAGAAATTACCTTATATAATGCAGTATAATTGAAATTGTTAAAAAACAAGAAACAAAACAATACACAAATACGGTGAAATATTAATTAAAATGTACTCAATTTTCGTAAATAGCACTGAACTTCAATAATCTAGTTATTTATATAAATTGCTCTAAAATTAATCTCAATTTTATCAAAAAAAATTATTATAATTTATTCCACGTACCAAAACGACTCCTCAATCTTGTAAAGTCCAAATAGTAGAGGAGGCCCTTTGATTGAAAAAAATTAGAGGAGGCCCAATTCTATAAAACGAGCCCACCAGGCATTCACACCAAGAAATAATGGTCACTTTGTCCTCATAGAAGTTAACGATGGTGAAAACCCTATAAATACCAAATAAGCTACTCTTTACACATCTCACTCCGCTGTAATAGATCAAAAGCCCTTAATTTCTCTATTCCTTCTAGGTATTGGGTCTGTAGCTGCTCCTTTTTTCTACCATTGCCCTTTTTGGGCAAATCAAGATATGTTTATCTATCTATTTTTTTGTTTTTGTTTGAATTTCGTGTTTTTTGGAACAAGTTGGTGTTATTGTTTAGTGTGCATTTGCGATTTTAGGATTTTGTTGAAGATCAATCAATGTTGGGTTTGTTTTTGTGGATTTGGCATAGGTGGGTGAGCGCTGAGTGGTGACTGTTCTGAGTGGAGGTTATGGTATGGAATCAAGAAGAGGGAAGATCATCTAGGATCAAGTTCGATAAGGGGGTGGATCTACTATGTTTTGGGGTTTGAATTGGGAAAAAGAGGAGCTTGACGAAGTTGCCTTCAGATCCGTTTGATATGGACAGTAGTAACCAAAGGATGGGTTTTCAGCCATGACTAGTTGGTTAGAGGATTTTGTCTTTATGGTAGATGAGAATTAATGAGGTTGAGAAACTGATTTGCAAGATGGGAATTCATCAGGGTGTGGGTTTCTAATTGATTGATGGAAATTGTGAGCCGCTGGGGATGAATTTGAGAGAGGGGTTGAACAGTGGTCATGGTCTAATGGATGGTGAATGATCATTGTGGTGTGGATGGAGGTAATTCATCGCAAGCATTGTTGGTTGTTGTCCCTTGGTTATTTAGGCTTGGGGGTACCTATTTGTAGTTGAAAGAGTATGCAAGCCTTTATGGGATGTTGTTGTTGGAGATCCACTTTTATGGAGAAAAATTAACATAGTTCATCCATTTTGTACTAACATCACAAATGATATCCTTATAAACTTGACGAATAGAGCTCAAGCCCATATTTATTCTCTCAGTCTATTTCACTGCTCAAAGCTCACTGATGTTAGTTTGAAGTTCAAAGATCAGTTGTTTCTCTTGTGTTACGTGCTTAGTAGTAACAAATCTATTAAGCACACAGTTAATTTAGAAACCCTAACTTGTAAACCACACTTTTGCACTCTAAACCTATATGCAATTTGAATTTCCATGTTGAGGTCTCTTCAGCCCGCATCAGTACTTGATAGGTTATTCCAGGGCCTTGCCAACATTTGACAGACAAGAGAAATTTCCTCTAGTTAATGCAACACTTGAAGAAAATAATTCTTATATATATATGGTAATAACTAATCTCTCCATAACTTGTGTAGGAGTATTCCGTTGTTCACAAACGAGAAAGACAAGTGAGGGAGAAATGGACAGTCTCCATGGCTTTACCAAGTAAGCATCGCAAACCCCAAATGATAATTCTTAAAAATTATCTGTTGTATGTGTGATTTCATTTTGTTATTTGTTGTATTTAGTATTGGAATGAAACATAGCAGAGAGGATTTAGTATTCCTATGGTCTACCCCATCTATTTAGTTGTTTATTTCACATTATTTTGTTATTGTTAATTTTCCCATATGTGTATCCCTTTTTCAAACTATTTGGCGTGCTTTAATTTATGCGGAGTTTGTTTATCCACAAATTAAGGGTGAGATATGTTTATACTCTATCCTCTATAAATTCAACTTGCGAGATTTTACTGGGTATCATTGTTGTTGTTGTTGTTATGGTCTACCCAAACTATTTTGGATTAATGTGTATATAGTAGGAGTAGAACTTTTCCAAGAGTGTCACTTGATTATTAAAAATTTTGTTTTCCAGCTTATATTTTGTATATCTACAACCCCTCTCTTTCGCACTTCCACATCATGGAATAATTTCATGAATGTTTGGACTAGGGTTGCAGTCATGGCCCTCTAAACGCGATATCGATAGAAATTGGCCCAAAAGTTTAAGAGATTTTTGTGGGATTGAATGAACCAACTTGCCTTTTGTAGGCTAGCTCTTTTTGTGTCTCCAAAATTTCTCCGTTATCACATAACTGATTTATCTAAGTTTTTCTTTCACTTTCATCTTCCATCTCGGCTATGTTTGATTCTGTGTTTCCTTCTTTTTGTAAGTTGGATTTCACTAGGCATGTTGTTATTGATGATAATAATATTTTTCACTAGGGAAAATATGGAAGAGCTCCTTCTAGTGTTGATAGTTTTAGATGAATAAATATAAAGATGGAAAGATCCCATCGTAAAAATTAAATTAATATTTTGCCTCTCTACTAAATTAAGAATTTAATTAAATAATAATATTTTATTTATCTAAAGATTGAATTATACAAAATTATAAATGCATCTTTCTCATATTAAAAATGAAATTGACCAAGATTTTGATTGAATTGGAATCCAAAAATAGAAAGGAGAAATACCCTAGATTAGGAACGCTTTCTCTCCTAAGGAAGTTTTCAAATAAACTAAAAATTCAAAGTTCCTCTTTCTCCTATCAACATGGTGATTTTCTAATCTAACAAGAATAAACCGTAGTCGATTCTAAAAGAAGTAACTATAAAAAACCCAACTTAACACAAATATAAATTGGTTGAAAAATAAATAATGAATATCAAATAGTAGGAATATATAAACCAATATGTCCATATGTGATTTTACCATTTCCTTGTATTGCTAGCATAGACCTTTTCTTTTATGAACTTCATCGAAGTGATAGAGTATTGACACAACAATATTTTTCCAAACACTCGACATGCAATTAAATTAGTATAAATCACTGTTATGTTTCTCTTGACTAAGTTGAATTAATATATGATTAACTTACTTAAGAGAAAATAATGTATACTTATACTAATTTAGTTGTATGTCAAGTGTGTGACAAAATATTTCTTTATGATTTACCACTAGTCAACTACTCTATCATTTTGATCAAGTTCATGGAAGAAAATGTTATATGATAACAATACTATGAAATGCCAAAAAATAATGCAATTTATATAGTATTATTATTTGATATTCATTATTTATTCGTCGATAAATTTATATTTGCGTTAAGTCAAGTTTTTTTGTTAACTCTTTAGGATCGACTATGATTCATTTTTGTTCGATCAGAAAATCACAATCTTAATAAGAATTTTGAATTTTTAGTTTGTTCAAAACTCACAAGGGAAAACGTTTCAATTTAGGGTGTTTCTCCCTTCTATTTTTAGATGGTGATTCATTCTAGATCTACGTTAATCAACATTTTTAATATGAGGAAGATGGACGTTGAATTATTAGTTTAAGTAAAACTTCCTTACCAGGGCAGCGATCTATTTAGAGTGAAGTCAAAAGTTATGTAGGAGTTGTTCACCGTAGTATAGTTATGAAACCAATACTACCAAATTTAGCAACTAGATAGGATCAATGAACTCTTTTTGCAATGAACTCTTTTTGCTTATAAGACTTGCCAATCACCATCCAAAAATAGAAGAGAGGAACACCCAAGATAGGAGCGCTATTCCTTGTAAGAAAGTTTTTAAATAAACTAAAAATTCAAAATTCTTCTTATCAAGTTGGTGATTTTATGATCTAACAAGAATGAATCATAGTCTGTCCTAAAAGAGGTAACAAAAAAAAAAACCGACTTAACACATATAAATTGGTTGGAAAATAAATATAATAGTTAATATAAAATTATTATATCAAATAGTAATAATATATAAACTAATATGTTCATGTGTAATTTTACCATTTCCTTGTATTAATGCTAGCATATAGTTGTTTTTTTATCAACTTGATCAAAATGATAGAGTAGTGACACGAGGAAATATTTTGCCATATACATGCAATTTAATTAGTATAAGTCATCATTATGTTTCTCTTAACTAAGGTGAATTAATATATGATTCAGCTTGGTTAAGAAAAACATAATGGTGATTTATACTAATTTAATTGCATGTCTAGTGCGTGACAAAATATTTCTTTATGATGTACCACTACGCTATCATTTTATCAAGTTCATGAAAGAAAATGTTATATGCTAACAATATAACAACGAAATAGTAAAAAATCATACATGAATACGTTAGCTTATATAGTATTATTATTTGATGTAATAATTTGATATTAATTATTTATTCGCCGATAAATTTATATTTGCGTTAAGTCGATTTTTTTGGTTACCTCTTTAGGATCGACTATGATTCATTCTTGTTAGATCATAAAATCACCAACTTGATAAGAATTTTTAGGCGTTTAGATGTAGTTTCGACTATTATTGTCGTCTTTGAATTTTCTGTTGGACATTTTGTTGGTTATTAGTTTTGACTATTCTGATTAATAATAGCTAGTTTTCCTATTCTGTCTCATTTTTCAATCAAATAGACTGATTAAGAATCTGTAGTGATTCTTTAAACTCTGTTTCTCTTATCATGAAATTTGTTAGACTTGTCTTACATTAGTTATCCTTTAAAATGTCTATATAAGCTGAAGTGCTTGATGATCATAATAGTTTTGAGAGTTCTTATATGGTAGAAGAGCAGATTCAGCAGAATGTCAATTTTTAGTGCACTATCATTTGTTTGCACTTAATGGGAGTCTGAATCTTAATCATTCCGATTCAAGTCTATTTAAGTGCGTTTGATTTTTAGTGATTAACATTCATTTCATTAAATCCATTTGTTTCTTTTTTTACAAAAACCTCTTAGTGGATCTTAATGAGTCTGAATGATCGACTCTATTAAAATAATTAGTGTTCTTTTCTTAAACAAATTCTCTTCTTCGTTGCTTCTCTTCTGGACAAGTTTCAAGTTTCTTCCTCTTCTTTTCCAACCAAGTATCATTTTTTATTCTTTGAATAAGTTTTCATAATCTTTTACAAGTATTTATTTAATATTTCTAATATATAAAATATTCTTGGGTGAATTGATACTTATGAAGAACTCTTCTTGTCACAATTCGTTTGTTGTCAAAACTTCTTTGGAAGAAGTTATCATTGTTTCTTGAGAAAAGATTATTTGAAAAAACAAATAACTCATCTTTTTTCTGGGTTGAGTGATAATCTTATTCTTGAAACAATTGTTTGGAAAAAGTATTTTTTGTTTGGATCATAACTATTATTGACATAGTGTTTAATTTCAAATTTAAAAAAATATTAAAAACAAACAATCTTAATGATTTAGTGTTCAGACCTAGAAACTACATTATCAATATTCAGACAAGTATTAGGAATTATGTTATGCTAATAATATTGAAGCAGAACAAACATTTTTTGTCACTAAACAGTAAAATCCATTCTTATATATACAAATTGTGAGGATTGGAAGCAAAAACATTAGGTTGAAAGTAAAAAATAAATTGTCAATACACAAATTGTATACTTATACATATTAATTAGTAAAAAAAAAAGCAAGTCAATACCTCTCATCTTTTTGTGAAATTATACTAGCTATTAGACCAACGACAACTATCATGAGTCTGAATAGAACAGAATGGATGCATAATATTCGAGTAACAATATCTATTTAGCTTGAACTTGAAGCATATATACAATCGAGTTGATTTAACCCATTAAGAATGCACAAAACCTCTTCATTCCACAGCAACATCAGCTATATGAAACCAATTTCTTTGGAGGAGCTCTACAATCTCTTCATCTCTGGATATTGTAACATGTTATAGTAAGTATCATAAATAAAATTAATTATATGGTTAATGTTATATATGTTCTAATTATTACAATAATAATGTAACATTTATATAATATATATACCTTGATTTAGAAGGAGACTGTTGGTGACAAAAACGAGGGCCTTCATCATATCCTTCACATGTGATTTCTCCATATTCATCTCTATAACAAACTACACCCGTTGACTTATCTTCAAATACCTATATATATTCATATAAATATAATAAATATATTACGAAGAATCAGTAGACGTTTGTATATGAATTGATTGATATTTGAAAAAAATAAATAGTAGTACGAATATTAAGTGAAATTTATTACATATAATTAATGTAAAAAAATAGATCTTGACGTCTAACTCAATTCAAAATTTAGCTCATGAACGAAGGATATTGCTCAAATCCTTATAAAAAACCTTTCATTTCTTTTTCACGTTCAAAACTGAACATCTGATGTGTGAATAATTTAATATGAAGGTCCAACATCAATTTCGAATTATTGGAATGACTCCTACTCTAATACATGTCTAGATAGATTCTAGGCCTTATATAATTTGATATAATATCAAAGCAGACAAAGGTCTAAAAAGAATGAAATACCTTAAGCCCATTTTTCGAAGTTGATTTGATCTGACACGGAGTTGTTGTTGATGATGATGACGATGGCGATGATGATGATGAGATGTTGTTTGAAATATTGTCATGAATACTTGCAAACACCACTTGTCTGTGGACAGGCAGCCTTGTTGTCCTTGTAGTGAAAGATGATTTGGTAATTAGAAAAGATGTTGAAAGAGAGTTTACCACAGCCATTGAAGTTAATGGAGAGAAAAAAAGAAGAAGAAAAGAGTGAGGAAAGCTAAGGAATGTTAGTTTCTGCTATGAAGTATAGTTGTTGAGGGACTTTATATTATATAGTTTTTTTAATTTTATTTTATAATCAAGACAACATATTATAACTTAATCTTGCTAGTACTGTTTGGGGAAGACTTAGTACACATTACTACTTTTAATTTGTAGTACTATTTTAAGCCTAACAAAAAGAGTTTGGATTTTATTTGCTTATATTATATATTATAATATATCTAACTGCTTGGTGCTTAGAGTTTTTTTTATTTGTTTTGGTAAGTTAAAATTAGATGATAAATAATACTTTCTTTGTTATAATTATTTGTTTTGTTTTGATTTGAGCCAGATCGTTTAAAAAAATAAAAAGAATTATGAATCTTGTGAACTTAAAATTAAAGATATGTTATATGTATCAAAATGTGCTTTAATTGAATGATCATGTTAAGTGGAAAAATTGAAATAAAAGAGTTATTACAAAAAAAAAAAAAAAAATCTATTTTTTTTGAAATGGACTAAAAAAAAAGTAACAAATAAATTGAAATGAAGAGAGTAATACTTGTTTGGATGATTGTTATCTATTGTATTTGTTTTTAGATAAGATATTTGTTTTTTATTATTATTTTTTTAATTTTATTATATCATACCGTTAAATTCCTTATATAACAATTAAAAGTTCCATTTTATGTAATGAAACGAATTTTGTATGATCATGTTGTTATCTTTTCTTCTTTTTTTTTTGATAGTATTATAAAATTATTCTTTAAATTGTTGATCTGTACCATAATATATATAGCAATAAAAAAACAATATACTATATCCAAATATATTAAAAATAATACAATACAAATAAGTTTCAACCCTCCATGGTCAAACCGATAAATGAATAAATTATAAATCCTCAAGAAACATAGTGTATTCAAGTCGGAAACAGAGGTTATACATAGTGAGTTGACTATCAACATAAAATAGATCAATTATATTTAAGTAATGATAATTAGCAAAAGGAATATGCATATAAATTATAATTATTGTTGGAAATAATTATTGGATCGAGTCCATGTTCTAATTAGTCCATTAATTATTTAGTATGTCCTCTTCTAATCCAATTTTATTAACAAATATACCATTATGAGCATAGGAAAATAAAGATTCTTTCATATTAGATCACGATAAGAATTAATAAAACGTTCTACCTCCTGAAAGAATATAGTGCGTTGACTATCAACATAAAATAGATCAATTATATTTTAGTAATAATAATTAGCAAAAGGAATATACATATAAATTATAATTATTGTTGGAAATAATTATTGGATCAAGTCCATGGTCTAATTAGTCCATTAGTTATTTAGTTTGTCCTCTTCTTTAATGCTAATCCAATTTTATTAACAAATATACCATTATGAGCATAAGAAAATAGAGTTTCTTTCATATTAGATGACGATTAGGATTATTAAAATGGTCTACATCACTAAAATATCTAAATTGTGGACAAAGGAAGTTCACCACTTTTTGATGATCAATAACGCAAGTCGTCATTACTATAGAGTCGCTTCTGCTCTCAAGAAATTCATAAATCTCATGAGCTAATATTTACGATTGATATAGCTTATCATCCCTCCATTTTATGTCTGAATCTTTATAATTATAAATTGTCATTAAAACTAAATCATGAAATTTAAATGGCTTTTGATGGTGGTGAGGAGTCATTGATAAGATGTAATTGATTAATAATGTTTATATTGTATTTGATTAATTTTCTTGGAATGAATAAGAAGCAATCAAACCTAATTGGATGAAAAAGTATATGATATGTTCACCTAATAATCAATTACATTATCTGATCATTCTTTTATATGATGATTGGTTAGTTATTAAAATGAACATAACTTGTCTTTTCCTTAATATATTTTAGTGATTTTTGTTAGCACCACGTATGTTTGTAATATGACAATTTCTTAAGGTTGTTAAAATGTCAATATTCTACAATAAATTTGAGTATTTGACTTATATATTAGTTGCTGAATTTTATATATATTCAATTATTCATGTCGAGGAAACAACTAAGACACTTGTATTAGTTCCTAGAATGAAATGGATGAAGACAAAAATTTAAATGATATACAGGTAAATTGAATTATTGATGCAATAAAAGCTTTAACCAAAGTATACATATATCATACAAAAATAAAATGTCTTCTTTATTTCCTCTTATTAAATACTAGCCACAATAAGTTCGTGTTCAATATTTGTTATTTTATTTGTCTCAATTTATGTGGGGTGATTTATTGCATTTTTAATGTAATTTAAAATAATATATATTATTCTCTTTGTCTCAATCTATATAACATATGTGAAATTTTGAGAGTCAATCACATTTTAATATATTTTTTTAAATATTTTAAGTTGTTAAGGATTGTGATTTATGGTACTCTTAACGTAATTATTAAATAATATATGTTACTCACTCAATCTCAATTATGTCATACGTATGAAATTTTGAGATTTTTTCGAATTTTTAATATTTTTATTCGATTTTTAGTACTATTTCTATTATATTTTAGTACTGATTTTTTAAAATAATATATGTTACTTACTCAATTTAATTATGCAATACATGTGAAGTTTCAAGAGTTAACCAACTATTTAATACTTTAAGTTGATTTTATTACTACTTTTATAGTAATTAGAGGAAGTTAAAAGAGACAAAATATTTTAATTTTAGTACTACTGTAATTTAAAAAGTAATTTTTTTGATAATAGATATATAAAAACTAAAAATAAAAATAAGATAAATAATTGAAATAAAACTTACTCATTAATACAAATAGTGAAAATAATTGGATAGTTTATTATGTACAAACATTCCACAAATTAATAATTATCTGAGGAGCTTCGGAAATGACTAAGCAGCTAGCTTGACCCCTAGCTCCTCACATTCTCATTTATATTATAAAGTAAATATTTATTATATAAAAAATACTAGGCAAACATTTAGTCTATAATTTCAAGGTTAACTTCAAGGATCATTATTATGGAGATTGTTGGGTATGTAACAATAATTAATGGAAAATGAAGGGAAGATGAAAAGAGAGGAACTTAAATAGTTGGAAACTTGAATAGTCCTTTTATACTTTAGTGAAAAAAGGCATTTGTCCCTCATCGGTGGTGGAAAGAAAAATAGGAGAGTTTAAATATAGAAACACAATTCTATTAGTTGTTAAAATGGCTGGAAAGAGGGACTCCCCTTGCGCCGTCGTCGCTCGACTCGGCTTCGACTTTTGTTCGAGAGATTGTTTTTTGGACAAAGTTTATTTTATTTATTTATTTAATTAATTAAATGGCCAAAATATTTTCAATTAATTAGTTGATCACAGAAACTTTTCAATTATTTTGTTGAGATTAACTGAAACGTTTAAATTTTGTAGTTGATTAACCTGACCCGACTTGGATCTGGTCGTGTGGATTCTAAAAGGGTTTAAACCTTTCATAACCTGCTCCTCTTGCCTATAAATACCATTTATTCTTTCGAATTATTCCTTACAATTTTTTTTTTGGATTTTTTCTTCTTTTTCTGCACAAAAAATTCTTCGTGTACTTTACTGCTGTTGAGTGGTTCGCTGACACCAGAGTTTTTACCATCGACACGCTGGTGATTGAGATCATTTTATTTTGGAAGGACATTCCAAATTAAACTTCGGATACTAGAGGGGAAGAATTTCCTTAAGGGGATATTGTGAATTCAGTGTACTTGATCTTTTTTTGTTCAAATTTTTCCAGATTCTGGTATGTTACAGATTTTAGTTTTTCTTAATTAATTTATGTTCATCTTTCGTAGTGATTCAGCAAACTTTGGTTACTTCGTGTTTCTGTAAAGTTTTGTCACAATCAGTAATTATGTTTTTCAAAAACACACAGTGGCAACAATCTTAAGGAAATTATTTATTTTATATTAATATGTGTTTCTGGTGGAGTCAAAAATCTTCGTGATTTTACACTCTGTGAAGTCTGTAATTATAAGTTATTGCTTACCAAGACTGTATTGATTTTTGTTTATCATAAATGGCAAACAACAATGCTACAGTAGTTGTTGCTGCACTAACCCGGACTATTGTACCACAAGCAAAGAAATCGGTTAAATTCACTGGTGTAAATTTCAAAGGATGGCAGCAAAGAGTATTTTTCTGGCATACCACTTTTGATCTGCAGAAATTTACCAGCGAAGAAACTCTAGTGCATGCGGCTGATATGACAGACAGAGAAAAATTCATGATTATTGAAGCATGGAAACAGGAAGATTTCCTGTATAAAGGCTACATTTTAAGTGCTTTAGAGGATGACTTATATAATGTCGATAGTGCAATGACAACTTCAACAGAGTTGTGGGATGCACTAGAGAAGAAATATAAGACAGAAGATGCATGCTTGAAAATTTTTGTGGCCGCAAAGTTTTTAGACTATAAAATGGTAGATAGTAAAATTGTTGGATCACAAGTGCAGGACTTCAACTTATTCTCCATGATCTGATTGCTGAATATATGGTAGTAAAAGAAGCATTTTCAAGTGGCTGCAATGATCGAGAAGTTGCCTCCTTTGGTGGAACGACTTCAAGAATTATCTAAACCACAAGCGTAAGAAATGAAGCTTGAAGATCTTGTGATTTGGCTCAAGATTGAGGAAGATAACAAAAACGCCGAAAAGAAGTCTCGTAAGAGTTTAACAATAATTGGAATTAAAATTGTTGAAAAAGCACCTACCAAAGACAAAAAGAGAAAGAAGTCCAACGAGTAGAAGTCAAAACAGGACAAGAAAAAATAAAAGGCTAGACTTGTAGTAAAAAAATACAGACAAAAAGAAGGTCTGGACTATTTTGACACATACTCTCCAGTAAAAAGGATAACATCAATTAGGATGTTAATAGCACTAGCGGTAGTGTATGATCTTAAAATTCATCAAATTGATGTAAATACAACCTTCTTAAATGGAGAGTTGGATGAAGAAATTTACATGGAACAACCTAAAGGGTTTATAGTTCCTGGTAAAGAAAGAAAGTGTGCAGACTTGTGAAGTCGCTTTATGGGCTCAAGCAAGCACCCAAACAATGGCATGCTAAATTTGACCAAACAATGTTGGCAAATAGATTCAAGATTAACGAATGTGATAACTGTGTTTACATTAAAAATATTCCGAATCATGAAGTCATTGTTTGTTGTATGTGGATGACATGTTAATAATGAGTAAAGATATTGACGATATAAATGCTACAAAACGCATGTTGTCCAGCAAGTTCAATATGAAGGATTTAGGAGTTTGCTGATTTGATCTTAGGGATCAGGATTCTCAAAACTCATCAGAGACTAGCATTATCTCAATCTCATTATATTGAAAGAGTATTGGATAAGTTCAAGTACTTGAATTTCAATGTTGTCAAAACTCCAATTGATTTTAGTTTTACATTTCAAAAGAATGAAGGTGAAAGTGACTTTCAATTGAAATATGCCAGAGTATTGGGAAGTTTGATGTATATTATGAATTGTATGCGACCAGATATAGCATGATCCATTAGCAAACTGAGTCGGTTCACTAGTAATCTGAATCAAGCTCACTGGATGGCAATGAAACGTGTGTTGGGTTATACGAAACATACACAACACTATGTTTCGCATTATAATAAATATTCTGTTGTGATTGAAGGATATAGTGATGCAAATTGAATCACCTGGTCGAATGAAGTAAAATCCACAACTGGTTATGTGTTTACACTTGATGGAGGAACAGTCTCTTAAAATTGTCCAAACAGACATGTATCGCTCGCTCCACAATGGAATATGAATTTATTACTTTAGATAAGACTGGTGAAGAAGCTGAATGGCTCCGGAATTTCCTAGAGGATATTCCATTTTGGCCCAAACATGTGGACCTATTTGCATACATTGCAATAGTCAAGAAGCAATAGGTAGGGTAGGGAGCGTCATGTACAACGGAAAGTCTCGTCATATACGACGAAGACATAACACCGTGAGACAACTGCTCTCTAGTGGAATTAACACAATTTACTATGTCAAGTCAAGCGATAATGCATCAGATCCACTAACGAAAGGCCTAGTGAGAGAGGCAGTTGAAAGATCATCTAAGGGACTGGGTTTATGGCTTCGGACAAGTCAGCATGACGATAACTCTACCTAGCAGAATAGGGATTCCAAGAGCTAGATTCAAGGAGAAAAACAAAGTTGTGGCTGACGATTCGACGTTGTCGATAAACACAATCCTTTCTCGATGAAGACAATGTTGATGAACAAGGTTAAGACTTTAAGGCTTGTTAATGAGTTAAAAAAACCTTAATGTTTTTAATGATTTGCTAAGTTTGTCAGATTTGACCAAATAGTGTATCTACGAGATGAAACGATTAGAAATCACCTATGTGAGTGGAGCAAATCTAGTCATTTGAATCGCTATAGTTAGAGTTCCATGAATCATTTATTATTCTTTGTATTCTTTTATTTTCTGGCCTATCCAGAATATAACCTTAGTGGAGCAAATGTAGAGTTATTTATGAAAAGAAATAATTATCTGCACCTGTTAATACTTTGTATCTTTTAGAAGCAACCATGGAAAAACAGATATTTAAGATCTTTCATTAAATATATTCTCTTTTTGTTTCAATTTGAAAGACTTTATATAATGCTTGATCATGCTAGCACACTTTGTACACTCGTTATTGAATATATTTAACACCCAAATATTCATGGAGATGTTTTCATGAGAAATTGCATTATATTTTTAATTAATATTAGGCATTTCTTTCGTAGAACCATGTAAAGTTACCTCCTGTTTTCTTATCAATGCATTCTCATCTTGTTGCTCGCAATTCCAATTTATTATCCTTCATTAGAAATTAAATTGTCATGTTCTGCTTCCTCTGATTATTCTAGCAGTCCACAGTCTTTGTCCTCTGATTCAGAGGTTGATTATAGTAGCAAAAAACGTAGGCACTCACGTGATATGAAACACGTGAAGAAAAGAACTTGGAAATGATATTCAAGACAAGATGTTAATTAGAGTTCACCCATGTAAAGAAAGAAAACTGTCAAATAGAAAGAGTCTTGATTATGGGAGAAAAGTGCGAAAGAGACACACTAGTATTAGCTCCAGGAACATTGACTCAAGAAGTTGTTCTACTTGCCGACGTTAAAATAGTATTAGCTCCGGAGGTAGAGATTCTAAGAGCTTTTCCACTTGCCAAGATGCAACTAATAGTGGTAAATAGGAAGCGATAACAATATTGAGTTTAATTAAAATACATTTGCATACACTACTTAAGGTTCCAAATATTTTAGTTTTAACAAATTAATTTTGTCTTAAAATACCTGACGTTTGAAGATTTTTTTTTATTATATCTAAGTTTTAAATTTTTTAATATAATTAGTAAAGTATTATTACTGATTAAAGAGAGATAAATAAAAAGGTAATATAAACAAATATACTTGTGATTAAAAATATCACTATAAGTACTTTTGCAAAGCGATGTCCAAATAAAGTAGGCATAATAAATAAATATATCTTTTAATTTGTTTTCTATACTAAGACAAATGTATGTATTTATTTATTTTGTATAAGTTTAAGAGTCTATTTATACATTTTTGAAAGTGAAGGGCATAAATATTTGCTTAAGCTACATTAAAAACACGTTTATGTATTATGCAATAAAATACTGATAGCTCTTTTTTATACATTTAAACAACACTAAAAGATAGGATTAGATGACTTTGAAGTTAATAAAACAAAATTCGTGCCACATGTAATAATAAGCCGGTTTTCTACTTTGTTTTTATGGAATTTGACACTCACTTCTATGTTCTTAATTACAAATCCTTAAAACCCCTCAATAAGCCTTGTCCTTTACATACTTTCTTTAAGAAGGGTTTCAATTTAGGCAATTTGAAGTTGAGCTGCAGTTTGTGTGAAGTGAAAAATGGGGAGAGTATTTTTGGTGCATCTTGAATGCATAACTTACAATTGAAAATTCTGCGAAGCCAACTTGGCCACGCTGGTTCATTTGTTTCAAAGATACAATGTTTCCCATTTTAATTTATTTTTTTTGGTTGATTGACTAGATCTAGCTACGTAACATCCTGATCTTTCATTTGACATGGTTTTTGGTACATCCTGATCTTTCATTTGACATGGTTATATATATCACTTTTTGGTACGAGTAAAAATTTTCACCTTTTGTATAGGTAGTAATGAGTAATTCTTATGTTGTTTAGTGCAAATGTAATGCTTGTCTTGTTAAATCAGAATTTTAAAATTTAACGAATTTATCTCAGTTTCAATTTTTTTTTTACGAATATGTCAATCCTCATCATGAATTTGAATTGACCATTAGGAAATGGTTGATTGAGTTAACACAATTGACTATGTGAAGTCAAGCAATAATGTGTCATATCCACTAACGAAAGGCCTAGAGAGAGAGGCAGTTGAAAGATCATCTAAGGGAATGGGTTTACGGCTTAGGACAAGTCAGCATGACGGTAACTCTACCTAGCAGACTGTGGATTCCAAGACCTAGATTCAAGGAGAAAAACAAAGTTGTGGTTGACGATTCGACGTTGTCAATTAACACAATCCATTCTCGATGAATACAATGTTCATGAACGAGGTTAAGACTTTAAGGCTTGTTAATGAGTTAAAAAAACTTAATGTTTTTAATGATTTGCTAAGTTTGGCAGATTTGACCAAATAGTGTATCTACGAGATGAAACGGTTAGAAATCACCTATGTGAGTGGAGCAAATCTAGTCATTTGAATTGCTATAGTTAGAGTTCCATGAATCATTTATTGTTCTTTGTATTTTTTTTTGTTTTCTGCCCTATCCGGAATATAACCTTAGTGGAGCAAATCTAGAGTTATTTATGAAAAGAAACAATTATCTGCACCTGTTAATACTTTGTATCTTTTAGAAGCAACCACGGAAAAACAGATATTTAAGATCTTTTATTAAATATATTATCTTTTGTTTCAATTTGTAATTCCAGAAGAAAGAACTACGAAAGACTTTATATAATGCTTGATCATGCCTGCACACTTTGTACACTCGTTATTGAATATATTTAATACCCAAATATTCATGGAGATGTTTTCATGAGAAATTGCATTATATTTTTAATCATTATTAGGCGTTTCTTTCGTAGAACAATGTAAGGTTACCTCCTGTTTTCTTATCAATACATTCTCATCTTGTTGCTGGAAATTCCAATTTATTATCCTTCATTATAAATTGACTTGTCATCTTCTGCTTCCACTGATTATTCTAGCAGTCCACAGTCTTTGTCCTCTGATTCAGAGGTTGATTATAGTAGCAAAAAACGTAGGCACTCACGTGATATGAAACACGTGAAGAAAAGAACTTGGAAATGATATTCGAGCCAAGATGTCAGTGAGAGTTCACCCATGTAAAGAATGAAAACTGTCAAATAGAAAGAGTCTTGATTATGGGAGAAAAGTGCGAAAGAGACACACTAGTATTAGCTCCAGGAACATTAACTCAAGAAGTTGTTCTACTTGCCGACGTTAAAATAGTATTAGCTCCGGAGGTAGATGTAACGACCTGCTTAGTCGTTTTGAGCAGCAGATTTTATTTCTGGAAAACTGTCTGAGACGACGTATACAACGACGGACCGTCATGGGCACGACGGACCGTCGAGGGTGTCTCGTTCCAAACACTTGGAATTCTTATATTTGAGTGCTGAAATCGACTCTCTGAACTCTGTGACGGACCTGCAGGACGGACCGTCACAGATATGACGGACCGTTGTGAGGTTCCGTTTCAAAACACTTCAACTCTTGAGAATTGGGTACTGAGAGCAATTCTCTGAAGTCTGTGACGGACCTGCAGGACGGACCGTCACAGACACGACGGACCGTCACAGGTTGCGTAATCCCAGTCTGGGTCAAATTTCTGGGTAAGTTTTAAAGGGGAGTTTTGGACTATTCTTGCTATAATTATAAATTTTAGTGGGTCAATGTTAAAAACTCAAATCCTTGGGGGTGTAAAGGAGATGACCTTGAGTTACTTAGTGGGTGGTTTCCTCATCTTTTATACCTAATTATATGCTAAATTAGGGAAAAGAGAGAGAGTTTGGAAGAAGAAAAAATAGAGAGAACAAGGAGAAGAGAGGAACGATCTATAGAGAGAGACAACCAAGAGGAGACAAAAAGCTTGAGAGATTGCTTGCTTGATCAAGAATCCTTGGTGAAGGTAGGTTATGGTTTGATACTATTCGTAGTAAACTCTTAATAGTGAATGATATGTATTGGTAGTATTGTAAACCCTTCTATATGCTTAATTGTATGCTTGCATGAATGTGATTATGTGATTGTGATAAAATAAGCTTAATGAAGTTTTGAATCCAAAATTTTGAAGAATCCCTAATTCACCTTGAGATTGATGATGCCTTGGTATAAAAGAAGGCTTGATGAATTGATAGAATGATGTTAGTGGATCGGGTGTCACGAACCGACACGTAGAATTAGGGGATCGGGTGTCACGAACCGACACGTAGAATTAGGGGATCGGGTGTCACGAACCGACACGTAGAATTAGGGGATCGGGTGTCACGAACCGACACGTAGAATTAGGGGATCGGGTGTCACGAACCGACACGTAGAATTAGGGGATCAGGGTGTCACGACCGACACGTA